>JAQIUQ010000050.1:0-155351 GCA_030378365.1 Hybognathus amarus | reverse complement strand
TGACATTTCCAACATGACTAATGGACAGCATGGCCCGTTAGATGAGCAATAGACGA
This sequence comes from Hybognathus amarus, assembly GCA_030378365.1. Lineage (NCBI taxonomy): Eukaryota > Metazoa > Chordata > Actinopteri > Cypriniformes > Leuciscidae > Hybognathus > Hybognathus amarus. The sequence continues at coordinate 155,295 of JAQIUQ010000050.1, read as the reverse complement.
ACATTGTGTGCACAAAAAGTATAATAAAAATATTATATATTTTTTAATGATATAGATACACACACACACATATACAGTGTACACACACACAAACACAATAAAGTGACGATCGCTTCGCAACATAAGACCCTATTCCTCAGCTGGGAGCATGCACAGCCCTTTGAAGCTCTTCAAAACCCTTTTAAACTGTATTGATTTGGACTTCAACATGTTGCTTGAAGATGTGGAGAAAAAATCCTTAAACGTTTTCCTCAAAAACATTAAATTTCTTTTCCACTGAAGAAAGAAAGACATGAACATCTTGGATGGCATTGGGGTTTGTAAATTATCAGGAAATGTTCATTTTGAGTTTAACTAATCCTGTAAGTTACCTCAGAGATCACCTAACCACTGCAAACCGGAAATGCTTACACCCGTTTTCCTGTTCGAACGCTGGGCGCTCGGCATAACCCCTATTGGATGGGGCTTAAAAATTAATTATTATTCATTTGTAATATTATTATGTCATTAAACGTAAACACAGCAATGCCGTTTACATCTTGCTTATAAGACGAGTGGTGCATCTCATTTATAAAAAAAAAACTATTTTGTAAATAGATCACAATGTAGACTGAGGAATAAACCTCAGTCCCCAGTCCTCACTCATGTCGGTTTCGCAAATGTAAACAGGCACATGGGGAACACACTTCGATGTTGGATCGTCTGAATATTACCTTGCTGCTCGTCTCCTCAGATCTTTTAACTTTTGTGCCATGCAGACCTTGATCTCAGTGCCTCCGATGCCTGGGTGCCTCTTTTTGACATGGTCTGTAAGAAATGAGATTGATTATATTAAAATTTGAAAACAAGTTTGTCATGGCGTGACATAACAGCCATATTAAAACTGCTTTCCATGCTATGGCTGTCGCTGACAGACGCGCGCTCAGCGCTTGTCATATAATAACTATTGATAAAAGATATTCAGACATGCTTACCAATTATTAGCTGCACCTTTTGTAGGTCAAGGCTCTTTTTTCACCAACAACCCCTTTTTTCCGTTCATGTTGCCATCTCTTTGAAAGAGAAGATGGAGTCCATAAGAGTTCTGGTTTTGTAACCCTTACATCTTTGAGCATGATCCAAAGCAACTGGGTTCATTAAGTCAGTCACAGACTTGTTCTGCAAAGCAAAAAAATTAAATTGAAAATTTTCGTCAGGACAGAAACCGTGATCTTTTCAACATTATTGCGTATTAAGTGAGGTTTCACGTTGGAACTGTGAGTGTAAATTTTAGCATACAAGTATTTATTGTTAATGCTCGAGTTGTTACTCTTTTAACTTCATAGTTATTCCAGAGTTTAGGGGTTAAATGCGAGAAATCTCCTTTAGTGGACTTAGATATGCTGGGCACTACTCACTGATCTATCTAAATGACTTGATTGCTCATGACGTCATGTAAATTGAAGTCACCATATTCAATTGAATTAATAGGAAATCATCTGACTTTAATGAGAAAACATGACCTAACGAGTCAGTGTTTTTTGTATTTGAATACTATACATTCTTACAATGTAAACATCCTAAACATTTCTAATTATTATCAATGTTAAAAACAGTTATGCTGATTATTGTGTTTTATGTAAACCATTGTAACAGTTTAAACCATTTTTCCCCTCCAGGATTCATTGTTAAATAGACCACAAACATATGAAGGGTAGTTTACACTAATGTTCAAACATTTGGGGTCAATGATAGATTTAAAAATTAATAGAACAAAAAAAAGAAGAAATTCATATTTTTACACAGCAAGGATGCATTACATTAACAAATATATTCAAACAAATGCAGTTATTTAAACCTTTCTATTCATCAAATAATCCTGAAAAACACAAAAATATGAAGCAGCACAACTGATGCTCACGATGCCCCACGGTGTCTCCCGCTCATTCCTCTCTGTCTCTGAGGGTGCGGAAGGGAGCATGTGTCGTCCTCGGACCACGCGGCTCCCCTCCCCCTCTATCACCAGACCCCCGGCAGAACAGACCCCCGTGGAACGCTGGTCCTTCCCTGGTCTCTACTGTCGGGGAGCAGAGTCTCGACTATGCACCCGCTCGGGATACCTCCGGTGTGCATGCCTGTCGCTCTGCCCCGCTGCCTCTCCGGGGACGTCTGTGATTCGCATGACCCCGCTGGATCAGTTCCTGGGAGCTTGGTTAGAGCTCCCCGGCCTGTCCCGCTGGGTCATCAGAACGATCAGATTCGGCTATGCGATTCAGTTCGCACGTGCCTATCACACTGAGGAGACTTAGTTGGCCAACGCAAAAAATCTGCCAGACGGCCGACCGTCGGCTTGGTGTGTTCCGGGCTTTAATGTTAATTGTCCCCTCACAATGACAGTAGGCTAAACTAATTATTACATTAGGGCAGGCTAACGTTACATGAGTTACAAAAGCAGTTCATGTGGATGGCGAAATTAAACTAACGTTATATTAGTTTGCCAGATTCTTTTTTGACATTCGTTTAACATTTATAATGACCTAAAAAAACTGTCAAATATGAAACGTTAAGTTTAGCTACTACTTACTTACATCTTACTGTAATCTCGCAGTCACACTTTATCATACACTGAAGCGTCGAGTTGCTCTGCTGAAATTTGAGGATTTCGCGTCAGCAGCGTCTGTGAACATAAAGCCCGCCTAGCCTACTTTGATTTGATTGGTCATCTCAAATATTCTGACATTGACGAGCAGTGACAGACCAATGAGGCTCAGATGAACACACACACCCTGTCCTCTGTTTCTGACGTGCTCTCTGATCGGCGCTGCTGTGGATTGATGATGAAGAATGAGCTGAACTGATTAACAAGACTGAAGCGAACACAAATTTGTGTATATTAATCACCAAATTTTTAGGGGGGCTAGGCAGAAGTTCAGGGGGGCTGAAGCCCCCTAAAAAGGGCCTAGTGACGTCCCTGGTTGAGATGATAAATAATCAATAGGCCTCTCTGCAGTTGAAAGCTGTTTTGTTTAATTTCGCCAAATCTAACTTTAGGTTAAAAAGTTTAGGGGATCTATTTTTATACCTAGCTTTACCCTCTGCCTAAACTTTGTTCCTATGTTCACCGTGAACTCTACCTGCTCCGTTTTTCATGTTTGGTTTGATTATATGCTCTACACATGTTTAAATCTTTATGCTGTATCTGTATATGATATATAATATATATATTGTGTGTGTGTGTGTTTTATATTATCTTGTGTCTGCAATGCAGTTGTGAGAAGGTGTTTGAGTGTATGTATCGATATGCAAACTTGATAGTGAGTACTAACAGCCATGTTAATTGTTTATATTCATGCTGATAAAGTTATTATATTACTTGTGATTCTGACATGATGTCACTAGATGCACTGCGCTCCTCTCTACTCGGCACTGGTAAACGCGTGCCTACTCTTCCAGCTGTGCGAACAGTCGGGATCGCTCGTTCCAAGTGTTTTGACTTTGGAAGGAGCCGAAGAAGGGAAGGGGTGGGAGTTAATGGAATAATGAGCTGTGTTATTACAGTCTTGAGAGGACTACAGACACTCGATTTTTTTTCCAGATTACTTACATTTTAATTATGCATTGATATATATATAGTCAGTTTTAACAAATTTGGAAAAAAGTATTTTTGGGGAATTCTACCTACCCTGCCTTTAAGTGAATGCACTCAAATTTCCTAGTTAATGATTCATGTTGAGCATGATTGGTATTAAAATGTTAAGTAAAAGCTGCTGAGTTTACAGTTCTACCAGAAAGACTCGGGAGAATAAAAACTGTAACAATAAATACATTTATTGATAGCCCAGCAAGCAATAAAGTTCTTTGGCGTAGGCCCCGTCCATCGCTCGCAATCCGAGGGTCCGGACTCTGCATTTCCTGCTTGAAGACGAAGGCAGGGGCGCAGCCGACCCCAAAAATTGGTGGAAGATAATTCCACCAGGACGGAGCCCACCCCAAAGAACAGTAAAGAAAAGTATAACCACTAGTTGTTTATCCTGTAGAGCCTAAAATAGAAAGAAAAGTGTTAATAAAGAGCATGAATATGGAAGGAAGAGAGTCTCGTAGCCAATAACTAAAGACTTCGTCATAGTGAGCCTGAAAGGTACTATATGAAAACGTGAATAATGCATTTATGCTCTGCTGCTGCATGTACATTAAGCATTTATCCATGCTGACGCTTTCATCCAAAGCGACTGGTTAGGTTTCGAGAATGCATTTACGTCTAATTGAAGCCAGTTTTCCTATGAATGAGTTGGAGGGAAGCAAGCGTTGTAGAATAGTAACATGAACTGAGATTGAGGCTAACTTAGTACATAGGGACATGTCATTGGAAAACAAGCCGTTATAGGACCAAGTAAAGGCCAAGCACAAGAAAAGGCCACACAGAGACGAGGCCGCGATGGACCACACAGAACAGAGCCACGTTGGGCCAGGCTGCCCTGGGCCACATAGAGACAAGGCCGCGATGGACCACACAGACAATGCCACATTGTGGCAGGCCTCATTGGACCACACAGAGCAGGCCACCTAGGGCCATACAGCAGGCCACCTTAGACCGCAAACTGGACACATTGGACCACACGGCCATGATATACCACAGAGACAAGACCGCCCGGCCACACGGCCTTGCTAGACCACAGAGACAAGGCCGGAATGAGCCACAACGGCCTCTAATGCCACACATAGAACGAGGTAGACTGGACAAGGCCACACAAAACCAGGCCGCAAGGACCACAAGACCACATGGCCATTTTTTATTGAGGCAATAATACCTTGAGGCCGCTTGGCCACACAGACCAATGGCCACTGGGCACATTGAACCGCGCCCACTAAGGGCCACATACCACTGGCCATTTTTTTACATACAGGACAAGGCAACGATATGCCACAAGGCCACTATAAACCACACGGAACAAGCAATAATGAGCCAATAATGCCTTGAGGCCGCTTGGCCACACAGACCAACAGCCACTAGGCCACATTGAACCACGCCCACTAAGGGCCACAGACCACTGGCCATTTTTTACGTACAGGACAAGGCAACTTTGTGCCACAAGGCATTTAGACCCACACAGAGACAAGGCCCGCTGGGCCACAAGGCTGCTAAAGCCCCACAGAGACAGAACCACTCATAGACAAGGTCTTAGGCCACATCGAACCAATGCCATAACTGGCCACAAGACCACAGGACAAGGCCGCATTAGGCTACACGGTCACAGTAGACCACACTGAACATAGAATGAGGCTGCAAGAGCATATCGTAAGCCCACACTGACATGAGGTCACACAGGGACACCGGCCGTCTAGGGCAGGGTATCGTAACAAAATGTTCGATACCGATACCGATACCTTGACTTTGATACCGGTTCCTAAACAGTACCTTTTCCGATACCAATATTATGTAACCAGTTTTATCAATATAATATTACCTACATTTTTATTTTATTTTTCAGTTGTTGACTTTTTCACACTCATGTATGTAAAAAAGCACCAATGCTAAAGTTTTCTATGGTTCCTAATCATTTAACAACATGTTTTCTTTACTTCAATGAGCTCATTGTTTCTGCCTTATCTTAATGTTTAACAATGAAACTGAATGAAAATTAATTGAAATGCATTACACTGTCACCTTGTAACTTAGAAACATGCATTTTCTGTAAAGCTGCTTTGAAACAATATGTATTGTGAAAAATGCTATACAAATAAAAGTGAATTAAATCAAATACTGGGGGCGGGATATATGCCTCACGCTCAGCACACGTGAAGCTTGCCGCAAAGCACTGGCAACAGAAGCCTAATGATTATGGATGTGTCGTGAAACAACAGCAAGGATATATTTTTAATCGTTTATTAATGAACAAGTGTTTAATAAGTCTGCTGGCAGCAAATATGATTATGGCGATGCTGACTCGTCATTCCTGCAGCAGTGAATGTGCGCGCCTAACGTTATATGGATCAGGTAATCAAACTATTCATTTCTAATTGTTTTGTTTAAAAGTAGAATTATTTTGACTGACTATAGACCTATAGACTATAGACCAAAGGGTCTTCACCGCCATTGCATCCGCATCCGCACACGTCAAAGTCAGTTCATATTCAAAATAATTCTTTGGTCTCACTGCCAGTAGTTTACCATTTCCTATATTCCTTGTCACTGATATGAAAATATCCTATGCCTTTATTCCTTTGTTGTTCTTTATATCCATCACCACTGTTGCCTCTTTCAGATATTACATTCTCCTCTTTTCGCTTTTCTGCTCAAAAGCCTCCTTGTTTATTCTGTTAAACTCACTCAATCCTTTGTATTTCATATGTTACAAGAACAGCCTTTTTCCACCTTAGAAACATTGCTAAGCTACGTAACATGCTATCTGTTTCTGATGCAGAAAAGTTAGTTCATGCATTTATGACCTAGATTACTGTAATGCTTTATTAGCCAGTTGTCCTGCATCCTCAATAAACAAGCTACAGTTAGTCCAAAACGCAGCTGCTAGAGTTCTTACTAGGTCAAGAAAATATTATCATATAACACCAATTTTATCATCTCTACACTGGTTACCTATTGAGTTCCATATCAACTACAAAATACTACTACTGACCTATAAAGCCCTAAACGGTTTAGCTCCAATATACTTAACGGAACTTCTTTTGCCCTACAGTCCACCGCGTTCCTTAAGATCACTAAATCCAAGGCTTCTGGTCATTCCTAGGATATCTAGGTCCACTAAAGGAGGGAGGGCGTTCTCTTCATTTAGCTCCAAAACTCTGGAATATAGCCCGATACGGTTCAGAGGCTCTGACTCGCTGACACAGTTTAAAACTAGACTAAAAACGCATCTCTTTCAGTCAAGCATTCACATAATGCTTACCTTTTACTCCTCTGTTATGCCATACGGAACCGTTTGCCACTGAAACTGCTTAACACACCAGTGGGGCTCGACAGCCTTTTAGACAAACAGGTCGGTGCATATGGTTGGGTTGGGAAGAGTTTGTGAGATAGTGATTTTCTAACACCGACTCCTGTATTATAGAAATCATTATGAACATCAGCTATGCTAATTATTTCCCATCTGCCTTTCTGCTGTTATCTCGGGACGTTTGTCCCGAGAAAATGGCATTCGTCAGGTCCAGTTTGTATCCAGCCTCTCACAGGGATTTCAGATGCCCCAACGCCTGTGATGAGAAGACCAACGCCTGTGAAGAGACGACTCAACGCCGGCGATATGTTATGGCTCCGTGTTATATATAAACAATATTTATATAAACAATATGAATGTGAGCCAGAGGAGAACTGGCCCCCGACTGAGCCTGGGCTCTCCGAAGGTTTTTCTTCTCTATCCAATCTGATGGAGTTTTGGTTCCTTGCCACTGTTGCCTTGCTTTGCCTTGCTTTTGGCTTGCTTATGTAGCAGTATTGTTTACATCTGTCAGTCACTTAATATGAGGCTGGAGTGCCCCTTTAATTGTGTTCTTTGCCGACATATAAGGGCGTCGCTATGTGTGTGCGCTCTCTTTGCGTCATTGAGTGAGCCGCCGTGTTTCCGGTGGAACGCGGGACACCCGCATGTGTGTGAGGTAGGAGCTGTTGGCAGTGATTGTAGCGTGGCTTGTTCGTGGGTTGTTTCACAGGGATTCTATGGCGTTTTTTTGTTTAACCAAAGGGTGGACAGAGGAGCTTTGTGGGATGCTTCCAAACTTGATTCGTGTCATGGACCGTGTTTAATGCGCAGCAGTTTTGGTGCCGTTTGGAATCGCACAACAGGTATGTTTCAACTGAATCAATTATATAACTACTGCCAGGTGGGCTGGCCGATTTCATGTAGTGTGTTATGTTTTATTTAAGGTGCGGGTCAACGTGCAAGAGGTGTTACAGTGGGCTGTTTGTCTGGAGCTAGGTAACTTTTGGTGCAGATGCTCTCCTTGCTGTTTGCTTCGTTTGGCTGCCTATATTGACATCGTCTCAGCGACTTTCCTGTTCCCTGGGTTTGCGGGAGACAGGTGCATACGAGTTTGTCTGCTTTATTGCTCTCGCAGACGAGCGCAATTAACTCTGTTTCAGTTCGCGTGGTGCGTCGACATGCCGGGTCCCGTCTCATCGCTTCATCCAATGTGTTCCAAATGCTGGATCAGCTGGACTGTTGATTATGGGCTTATAATGCATTTTTTAAAAATATATTCCTCTGTAGCAATGTTTTGCACATGATCGTTGTTATGGTTTTCTGTTTTTTTTTTTGTTCTTCCTTCAGAATTGGGGCAACCTGTGGCAGGAGGATAAGCGTCTCTTCCCGATTGTGGTGGTGGGTTCTTTTGCCTAAATGCTTTTTAGTAACAAAACTAGTAACAAAACTTCAAATTAACCAAACAAAAACTAACTAAGAGAGAGCACATGGGAGAGCCTGAAGCCATTTCTCAATATGCGTTCTTGTCTGTACTTGTGTTCTTGTGGACTTGTGAAACGTCATCAGTCACTGCCCAAGTACTGTTCCAATTCAAAGTTTACATCTAGCCAAGTCCAGGTCAAATCCCCGGATGTGTTCTTGATCCGCCCCATTTACCGAGGATGCATCGAGAGGTGACTTGTGCGGACTTGAGATAGCCAGGTGCCCCAGAATGCATCTCGCCTCAACCAGCAAGCGTCAAGAGGAGAGGAGAAAACCCGCGAAATATCAATATACTACTCTTTATTGTGTCATGAAATGTAATTTTAAGAGTGTTTCAGGCGAGAATGTGGTTGTTTAAATCTCAAATCTGTAGTTTATTTATAAAGATAGTGCCTATTTGAAAAATGCATTTTAAGTTTTCGGAGTTCTGACACCCAAGCCTTCACCGGACACTCAGCGAGATCAACCCCGACTGGAACAGCTTATCCTTGGCTAGTGCTTCTGACATTTGCCGCTGGCTCTGATCTCTAGTGGATGAACTTAACGTATAATTCGTCTTGTGTATAAGTCTATCTTTGTTCTCATTAAAATTTGTTCTATGGCAAAACAAATCGTTTTTTGAAGTTTCACAACTTTATATTTAGGCTATTAACAACTATTAAAATTTATATTTATATACTTTAACAACATTTTTTACATTATCTTCACTATATGAACAATAAAATAAAATTACACAACCCTGTCTCTGTTTGATAAATGTCAATAAAAATCAATGTTTCATATTTTTAAAATGAAAACAAAAAGATCATGTTCATTTTGTTATAAATATATGCAGTGAAGATAATCGCTTTGCCCACATGGCCATTAGGCAAATGTTGATATATATATATATATTTTTTTTATGAAAAGAGGCAGGGTGGTGTTTTATAACATATTTCGTTTTACGTTGACGAAAAGAGGCAGAGTTGTAGCATATTTCGTTTTATTGTTGCCTAAAATATATAAAGAGATAACCGGAGTAGCCAGAGCGTGCTGAGTGACACGAACCGAAGTTTGCGTCCTTGGTATTGAGAAACGGCTTCTCTCTCCCAGTTGCTAACTAATTTCCTGGATCGTACCACCACAGAGTTCGGGCGTGCTCAAGGTGGTATATTGAATTAAACCTCAGTTATTAAAATCGTGGCTAAAATTGGGCAATCTGAACATGGCATAAATTCAATGTCTCCACCCATGTGTGCTGTTGCCTTTCATCAACACAATGCTGATCCAACCCACTTTAAACATTGAAATGTCAATCTCTTGCACATCAATCTCTCAAAACTCTTGCACATCAAAACTTGAAATTTGTTGAAGATGGAGTTAAGAGGGCATGATTTATTACAATTTGCTTAATTTTCATGCGGTTCGCCGCACATGTACCTGTACCCAGTGCTGGGCGGTTTGACCAAAAATTTATATTACGGTTTGTTTTTTCAAAATTAAGCCGGTTTTCCGGTTTATGACAGTTTTTTAAATTATTTTTTATGCATGATCAGGTGTTCAAAGCATTTTTTACTGGTTGAGAGAGGAATTACTGCAATACATTTACTTATGATGGTCTATTTTATTGTCTTTAGTTAATATTGTAGAATAGAATAGCACAGTATAACCTAAAATTGTTATGTCTTAACATTCTAATAACATTCTTATAATCAAGCAAGAACGTTACAGTTTTTCTCAGTCGCTTTGGTGCATTTCTCACATTGCTATTTACATTTGCACAACAGTTGGTTCAACCTCCACATTTTGTCATTTGTGCACATCATAGTAGCAGTTTCTCATTCCTTCCAACAAATTGCAAATGCTTTTGGACATGCATCAATTGCTTTCATATAACTCTCTGCTGTATCATTTGCTTATGTCATATCAGTCCAAATTAACTATACTTGTGAATGCTGAATAGTCATTCCATATAAAACTAATAGTCCTCATTTCATTGCTTGAGTCATCACATACAAAAATGTTGAACTAGTTGTCAAAATCCGTCAAGCAATTTTTTTTATCTTAAAAAAAAAGTTTTTGTATCCTAAATTGAACAATTTCTCACAGGCGAACCTCAGCTTTCACTGATGAGAAGAGATGTGCATGAATGATTTACAGTATGTATGTTGTATGTTCAGTTCCAATATGTACTGTGATATTGTTTACAGTTGTGCACCGAACTACCCAAAGGGAGTTTGTGTTTGTTGTAAATAAGGGTGTATTTTTTCTTTTGCGCAATGCTGTGGACAAATTAGAATTGCAAAGACCATGCAGTAAAAATGTGAAACATACATATTCAGTGTCTTGTACTCAATTACTGTACCTCACTAAATACAGTAATGTGAATCTTTACTGTAGTTTTCAAATGGCGGTGCAAATAGTTTATAGGACTGTCTTGAGCATTTTCAGGTAGTGTCACCAAGTTCTGACTTTTTTGCATTGTCAAACACTTACAAAGTAAACTGTCATAATGAAAACATGATAAAGCCATTTGACTATCTTGTTCATAAACATTGGTGTAAGGACTTTTTATCTTGACAACACTGACACTTTCATTGACATGAAAACTTGCTTTTGAGGAATGAGTTATCCATTTTGAGCAAGTGGCACACTTTTGCAGGTTATCAACTAAGTTTTGCAATTTGTACTAATTGTTTTGAGAAACTGCATTAACTGTTGTGGAAATGTAAATAGAGATGTGAGAAATGCACCAAAGCGACAGAGAAAAACTGTAATACAACATCTAAAAAAATGGACGTTTTTAATGTTCCTATAACATGCAGAACTAATGTTTTTATAAATTTATGGGAACGTTATGAAAATGTTCTTATAACCTAAAATTGGTAGCTGGGGAGGAGAGATTCGCGATTGCACTGAACACGTTTTAAGTGCAGCATTCTCTGAGCGAGCCCAGAGAAAATAGACCTATTCTTACTAGAGCAGCGTGTATCTAAGAGCGCACACTCGAATATTCCATGCGCGAGCAGAGATTATGTTAATTTACTTCGCGCTACAATAGTACGCTCTCAACATTTGAAAGGAAAATAACGCCATAGTTCTGCAGCATGCCATCTTCCCTGTTACGTAACACCATAGCACTGCTGTTTGGTTTACCCTCACCTCACCGTCGCTGCTTAGAAGTGTTGCTACTCCTGGAGTTTGTCCTTCTCTTATAGGATGATGGGAATATTCCCAGTATTTATTGGTGAATTGTTGTGGGAGGGGCTTCACTGCAGGTGTGAACTGTGATCACTGTGTTTTTATCCAATCTGCATTTAAAAAGTGCAGGGCAATCATGTTTAACTCGAGCTGCTGAAAAAACTTCGTCTCCAGAAGTTCCCTGTTTTTAGCTCATTCAGTATGGTAATTTCTATCAGGTCCATAAAAGGGTCACTTCACCCATTTGCATTAAGCTTTGTAAACTGCATTTTGATGTGAATACCAAAAAGAAGTCTGTCAGTTTTATTCAACAGTTATCCTCTTAGGTAGGGAGTTTTTTGCACTGCTCTTGCTAGAACGATCAAAGATGAAGAACAATTTATACAAATATTAATTGTACACTCCAATTGTTAAATACTCAGAATGGTATATATTAATATTTTAAATTTATATTTAGCCTACTGTTGTATGTTCTTATTTATCTTGTTTTATATTGTGGTGTACAGTATATTATGCTGGTTACAAATATCTTAATAAAGTTGAACATGAACAAACATTACTTCATAATACACAAATCATAAAACATAAAAAATAAACATAAACAATGACGGCTTCGTGAATGGTGACATGAGAAGTACAGAAGATCACAGGATCAATAACATCCCGCCAGATTGCCTGAATCCATTTCCGTCAAACTTCATCGACAGGGAACTGACAAGAAACGACAGATCTGTTATGAATGGAGCGGAAGAAGATTACCATGACAATTGCGTATTTCCGGTAAGTTATGACAATGACGGAAGAAACTAAATATGATATGGAAGAAGTGGATTTTGAAGTTCTGCGGCTCGAATCCGATGTTCGTGGCTATGTTTACGAGTCGCAGTATAGTTTAGAGCAGCTAAGGCAGATGGAGGAGCAGGAGGCGGCTGCCTGTAGGTCGAGAGCCCGGACTGGGTCAAGCTCGGCTGATTACTGTGGCCTGTGCTCTCGCTGCGTGCTACAGCCTACGGACACAGAGTCCGTCTGCTGCAGAGAATTTCAATGATGGCAATTTCTCCTGGACGAAATCTCTGAATCAGACGAGCACACAGACGTTTGTGTTGTGATAGTTTCGCCTGACAGGACATCCAGGTATCATGCAGTAATACACCAAACAGAAATAAATACAAACGAGGAGTAATTCACTAATAATTTGCCAATGTAACATGAAAGGGGTTTGTTGTTGTGGGAAGAAGGAGGCAGGAACCGGTGAAACATGTAAACATTTTAATAGTAAAATGAACAAATACAAAATGAAAGTATAAGCCAGCAGCTCCTCATTGACAACTGCTGTAACTTTACACATAACAGAAACAAAACAACATAAATTCAGGCCTGTTTCTCTCTCGATCTGCTGTCATCGCTCCCCATTTTATGCTTTCGCTCCTCCGTGAGAGACTCGAGACCGGCGCGCGCCTCACAGGTGTCTTACATTATCACTCACGCCACCGGCCTCTTACATCCCTCGCCCTCGATCGTCCTGCTCGCCACAGCCAACTAGACATTTTGTGTGAAATGAATTTCAAACTCTAATGTTAGCCTTGTAGACGGAAAAGTGAATTCTCTGTAGTTTTTCAAATGTGCCCCTTGGTTATTTTCTGTCTTTTCTCGGTCAAGAGGGCACCAGATTAAAACATTATTTTTCATTTCGACAACATATACGATCCACTTTCAATAAAGATTAATGTTGCAATGGGTGAAATGCTCCTTTAAGTCAAGAACACACAGAAAAAAATATTAAATGGATTTCAAACAAGTTGATGTTCCTGAATTGAAATTTGGCGGTATGGCTCTGTTCAGGGAGTCCACTGACCTTTCATGAGCACCTTGAAATAGTAAGGAGTCAGAGGACAGCAGCATTAAGGAACGCTCACACAGTTTAGGACTGTGAGAACTAAAATATCCCCCATGAACAGAGCGGCAACATGACATAACAAATGCCATGTTATGCCTGAGGAGGAGCTGGGGAGGTGGTGGGCAGCAGAAGCGAGCAGCAAGCATGTATCAGCAAGCTGAATGAGCTTTAAATAGGGCACCTTGTTTGAGCTTTGCCCATTGAGCAGCAAGGGGAGTTATACCCAGCTAATGCAGCTCTGTTGGAGCAGATCTACCAGCGTCTTGACTACCTGGCCTGCCAGAACTTGCGCTGACGCTCAATGTCTCATATCTTCAGTAAATTGGCACATTTAATCGTTTTATTGGTGTCAACAGGCTGAAACAAACTACAGCATCATCAGCTTTAACTTCAGTTCTTGTCTTTGCTCTTTCACTTCCATCGGGTCTGAATCATTAATTAAATCTTATTAGAATGAGTTCTGGAGGATAAATGTGAATTTTCAAGTGAATCCTGATTTATTAACAGAAAACAAGTGAGAACTGAAACTATATATTAATCAAATATCCTATTTTTGATGTACCAAAATTTATTTTTGTCATTCTCTTGATAATTGTTAAAATGTGAATGACAACTAACTAATAGTTAAAATGCCAATCACAGACATATATGTTGATTTCTTGAACGTAATGGCCAATATGAAGCATTTGCGATAGACTTCCCTCACCGCTCAAAACAGACTTTTTGTTCAGAGCTGAACTCTGTATGCTGGCAAATCCTCTAATTATAACAAACAAAGTGTTATGAAAGATTCATTGTGCAATCAGCTTTATTGATAATAACAGAGATGTGTGAGATTGCGATGAACTGATGTCAGCTTTTTAGTAGCATCAGAAACTTGTGCTTAACAAAACAAAAAAAATCGAACCGTGACCTTAGAATTGAAAATGTAACTGAATCAAGGATTTGTAGAATCGTGACACCCCTAATCAATACTGTCAATGTAACGTAGGCCAGCTAAGAGTTTCTGTGTGAGTTTTGAAGAAAAACATTTATTTCATAATAAGATTGCAGACCCTGGTGTCAATGAATATTTTTTGATCTTCTCTTAGTGAGCTGTTAAAGGAAGTAATAATTTGTAATTGTTTTGACGATACGTTTTAACCCAGATAGCATGTAACCATTGAAACAATGTTGAGTCAGTGTTGGTGTGTCAATGCTGGTTACATTGAAATGACGTTAGGAAGTGATGTTGATTTAGCATCACTCTTGCACCCTCAGTTAATATTGAAATAATGTTCAGATTTCAACAAAAAAAATCAATGGTGTTAATATTGCTTCAACATTAAAAAGTGATGTTGTTTCAATATCACTCTTGCACCCTCAGTTAATATTGAAATAATGTTCAGATTTCAACAAAAAATCAATGGTATTAATATTGCTTCAACATTAAAAAGTGATGTTTCAATATCACTCACCCTCAGTTAATGGTGAAGCAATGTTGAGATTTCAACCAAAAATCAACGGTAATAGTATTGATTCAACATTACGAAGTGATATTTTTTCAACATCACTTTTGCACCCTCAGTAATGTTGAAAAAAATATATATCAATGGTAATGCTATTGAATCAACTTTACACTATGATTGATTCTACATCACTGATGCTGAATCAATATTGAAATTACCAAAAATAATCAATGGTAATATTGTTGAATCAACATTACACTATGATTGATTCTACATCACTGATGCTGAATCAATATTGAAATGAACAAAAATAATCAATGGTAATATTGTTGAATCAACGTTACACTATGATTGATTCTACATCACTGATGCTGAATCAATATTGAAATGAACAAAAATATTCAATGGTAATATTGTTGAATCAACGTTACACTATGATGTTGAATCTACATCACTGCTGTTGAATCAGCTCATAAATTAACAAGAATAATTTTTGGTAATATGGTTTGATCAATGTTACAATGTGATGTTGAATCTAAATACATTTAGTTGAAACACTGAAATAAAAAAAATAATAATAAATAAAAAAAGGAATGTCAATGTTACCATCTGATGTACCAAGTTAATGTTGAAACATTAACATTTCTAAAACACTTCAATGGTGGGTCAACAAATTCTTGACCATTTCAAAATTTGGTGAAAACCTTTTAAAATATAAATGACACCTTTTCAGCAGTTGAGTCAATTTATTTTATTCAATCAATGACAAAAAATACATTAAAAGATTATTCTTTAAAAAAAGAAAGGGGTAGAAATAGGACAAAAGCACTTTAGCCTTGGCCCAGGTGATCCAACGGTTCAGGTTTTTAGGTTTGTCTGTCTTGCATCAGACTACACTTCTGCCTCTTTTCCTTTGCGTTCTCTGAAATCTGAAAGAGAAAGCATGATGTTACTCTAGAACGACTCAATTCAGTTGTCATACATACAGTCACATTGAAGAATGTTAATATACTAAACACAATACGATTCACTTTTTTTAAGTTGCTGAGCACAAAATAGTCTAACTATGGCTATAGTATTGTTAAATTCTGTTTATTTAATTTATTTTTCTAAAATCTATTAATGCTTCAATATCAAAAGAAAGCGCTGGCAGGGGTGTCCGATTTTATCTCCAGCCCTAATTAAACACACCTGAGTCAGATAATCAAGGTAATTAGGATCAATGAGAACTAGCAGGTGGTGGAGCTAAATGAAGAGGAACAAACTCCTATAACCATTAACTACATCTCAGTTCATTTTCTGTCAAACTACTTTTCAAGCAACAAGTTTATCTTGTAGAATAAAAGAGCTTAGTTTTTTTCAATGAATATTTATTTAAAGGGAGAGTTCAACCCTTAATGAACATTCTGCCATAATTATGAGGGTTAATAGGGTTAATAAATGATGACATGGTTTTCATTCCATGCTGAACTATCCCTTCAAAGCTGCAGATTCACCTTATTTTCTTTAAATATGACAAAATAGATCACTTTCTTAATAAACACAAGGTGTTTTTTTTGTTATTGTGTTTTAGTGGAAACCAGTTTAACTGAATGGAAATCAGATACATTTCTCAAATTTAATACAGATTCAGTAATGTGAATGATTACCTGATTAAGCAGTGATAAGATGCAGGATATCATCAAGTCCCAGGTCAGGTGATGCTGTCAACAACAACTCAATGTATAATCAATGCCAGCATTATCAGGAGGGTGCTTCTCTTTTTTTATTTTTATTTTTTTTATTGTCCATCTTCATCTGCCTTCACTCCTACTAAAGGAGCAATGAGCTCTGCATACAAGACATGGGCTCTGTTTGTAGTGTAACATTCTTGTTCATGTTCGTGTTGAAGAAATCTGTTAAATGACGTGAGAACTTTATTCAGGAAATTCTTTATAAACTTTAAAAGCAAGATGCATGTTTTAAGAATGTAGAAAATTATATCCTTTATTCAAACAAAATAACTTTTCAATGTATCTAATTACGGTAACAACACAAATAAGCACACAAAACAGAGAAATAAGGTAGATGCCCCATTGTTTGAAACAAACAAGAGATCTGTATTGGATGCACCTGTTTTCTCTCTAATGACTTTAGACTATTAAAAGTGCACATGCAAAACAAAAATGGTTGTTTACCAATCAGTGGCCAATTTTAAACTACATAAATGTTTTTCAACCATTTTTCAACAGACATGCTAAAATCATGAAGGCCCACCCCTAAACCAAGCCCCCAGTGGATTAGAGCAAATCGGGTAAAGCGGTTGAAAATGCCCATTGTGGTTTAAACGCCCCACTGAATGAAGAAACGCCCACTTGTGTTCTCCAGAGATACATGCTTGAATGATCTTGTGCTCATCAACTACAAATCACCGTTAGTTTAATGTCACTGTCTTCGCCCATGTGTGCTGTTGGCTTTCATCAACATTTCAATGCTGATCCAACACACTTTAAACATTGAAATGTCAATCTCAACCAAAATGATGGTTTGGATCAAAACTCAACATTGAATTAATGTTACCATGCTATCTGGGAATGTTGGGCTGCTCGTCCTGGCCAGGTATCTACTGTAAAAATGTGGCAAAGGTTTTGCTGTTATTTATAGCATTTTCTTTTTCTTATAATTCTAATAATGTCTTCAGTATTACTGTGAAGTCTTGTTTCAAATATAATTATTTTGAAGTGTTGGTGCTTAATGTAACACTATCTAGTGTAAATGCCATCCATCATAGCCTGGTAATACCAGACTCTGCTACTTCACTTTGCTTTGTAGACAGAGTCTGGAATGGCATAATAGAGAAGTGTTTTCTCTCTCGCTAGGGGACCCTAGCGTATATAACCCGCGTCCCCTCTGCCTTGAGTCCAGAATACGATGAACCAAATATGTGGTCTCCCCGTCTACGAGTCGCGGCCGTGGGGGAACCCGGGACAGGCGGATTAATACGAGAACGAAAAACTGGCTTAATTTTGGATACATGAAAAACGGGATGAATTCTCCTGTACACTGGAGGAAGGTAGAGGCGGACTGCCACCAGACTAATGATTTTGGTGACAGAAAACGGGCCAATGAATTTGGGAGCAAGCTTATTCAAAACGGAACGGAGAGGAATGTTCTTGGTAGAAAGCCACACTTTGGAACCGACAACATATACGGGAGGCCTCCGCTGGTGGCGATCGGCTTCGGCCTTGGTGCGCACTCTCACTTGGAGCAGAGTCTCCCGGGCTCTTGTCCAAGTGCGATGACACCTCTGGACAAAGGCGCTGAGCGGAGGGAACTGCAACTTCAGGTTCCAGACTAGTAAAAATTGGTGGCTGGTATCCTATGCTACACTCAAACGGAGATAGGCCCGTGGATGATACTGGTAATGAATTGTGGGCGTACTCCACCATTGACAGTTGGCTCCATGAGGAAGGATTCTTGTACCCCTTTTCCACCAACAAGAACCAGGTGCTGGTTCAGAGCTAGAGCTAGTGCTGGTTCGGAGTTGGTTCGACTGACGAGCTTTTCAAAGAGACCGGTTTGCCTTCCCACAGGCTAGAGAGCCAGCACGGGGCCAGGACTTACGTCACTGTATACATCTCATCTTTCATAGCAACATTAGCGCGCGGTGGTGGCGCCAAACACAAACACACCATCAACAATGGCGGACTTTGCTTTACTAATGTTCATGGCATTGCGGACCTACATCGGCATCCAAACACGACGGATCCAGACGTGTTCGCGCGGCTCGCCTTTATTTGTACAGACGGAGATTACAAGCGAGAGTAACGGTATGTACATAACATTTATTTTTTACAATAAAATGCAGAGTTTAGCCTGAGATTTATATTTTAGCCTCAGCATGTTGCTAACCTCCTAGCATCGACTTTGCTGATAATAGATCACATTGCAATTAAATAAAAATGTCTTAAGCATTGGTTGAATAACTTTGTCGTTTTCCTATGTCGTTTTGTGAAACTTTGTATGTATGAGTTACTGAGTTATGAGCAAAACACCCAGTAGCTAATACAACTAAAACTAGATAATCTGCAGAAAATGTCTCCACTGGCAGTGTTTAAGGCTACATTATTATTATTATTTTTTTATTAACGTTAGTATTCCTGCAGCTGTAATGTGTAGCCTATTAAAAATGTCCAAATTTAGAGTTATACATGGTTTTCACTGGACAAAGAAGGCTATGAAATTAAGTTGTCTGAAAAGACAATGTATAAACCTAAAAAGACTGATAAAAATATCAATAAAGTATAAAGTAGCCCTGTCTTTTAAGTGATACTTATATGAATTAATAAACGCTTCACTGCTACAGCTCAACTGTTTTTATAGACCATTTTGTGAGATGTAAACAACACTGGTCTAGAAGCACTTCCTGTTTCTGTTTTTTAACACTATATAAACGTTGGGATAAAGTACAACCAACAGAACATATATAACTGAATCAAAAAGTTAAACAAACATCTTTAAGATATTTTCTTTACATTTGAAATAAAGAAACCATTTACAAACTGAAACAGGAAGTTTCTGGACAAGTGTTGTTTATATCTTGCAAAATGGTCTATAGTATTTATACAGCACTGTATATTTGATAGGAAAAATACCTATACACTATGCATAAATTAAACTTATATATTTATATATATATATATATATATATATATATATATATATATATATATATATATATTTATCTTTACAGGCAATCTTGCAGCTGAAGGCAATGCGGAGGTCACCTGTAATGTGGGCATACCCACGATCTGACCACTGGTGGGACACAATTGTTCCGGATTTCACCCCGGTGCAATTCATGCAGAATTTCTGTGTATCCTCAGAATCGTTCGAGTACATCTGCAGTCGGGTCAAGCATGCCATGGGGAGAAGGAACACAAACTACCGTTTGTGTGTCCCAATCCGAAAGCGTGTGGCAATTGCCATCTGGAAACTGGCCACGGGTGGTGAATACAGGACAATCAGCCATCTTTTTGGGGTAGGCCTCAGCACTGTATTTAATTGTGTCCAGGAATTCTGCAACACAGTCATCAAGGTGCTCCTTCCTGTCCACATAAGATTTCTGAATGCTGAAAAGTTGTTAGAAATGTCTACTTTCTTTAATAATCGTTGGAGAGTTCCGCAGTGTGTGGGTGCAATTGATGGCAGCCACAT
The DNA here is from genome assembly GCA_030378365.1 of Hybognathus amarus. NCBI lineage: Eukaryota > Metazoa > Chordata > Actinopteri > Cypriniformes > Leuciscidae > Hybognathus > Hybognathus amarus. Next base: position 135,178 of record JAQIUQ010000050.1, on the reverse strand, counting down.
TCCAATAATTGCACCAGAGGACTATCCACGAGACTACTTTAATCGTAAAGGCTGGCATTCTATTGTTCTACAAGCAGTTGTGGATGGCAAAGGTCTTTTCTGGGATGTTTGTGTTGGCTATCCAGGGAGTGTGCATGACGCCAGAGTGCTACGACAGTCACATTTGTGGGAGGCCCTATGTGATGGGGAATTACTAGGGCAAAACAAAGTGACCATCTCTGGCTGTGATGTTGGACATTACCTGATCGGTGATCCGACATACCCCATGCAGAATTGGCTCATGAAGCCCTTTTCAGACACTGGCAGACTGACCCCTGAACAGCACACCTACACGGCTGAGCAGTGCACGATCGGTTGTGGAGATGTCTTTTGGCAGATTAAAAGGAAGATGGAGGTGCCTCCTAAAAAGAAATGACTGCAAGCTGGAGCTGTGCAAGAGGATTGCACTGACCTGCTGTGTGCTCCATAACATTTGTGAGGAACATGGTGATAATTTCACTGAAGAGCATCCAGACAGGACTCTAAACATTGAGCCTCCTGTTCAGACATTACCTGAACATGCGAATACAGAAGGGGCTGACATCAGAGCTGCATTAATGATGCATTTTAACAGAGGGAACGAGTGATTCTTTGAATACACCAATGCCATATTTTTGCAACACTGCCGTTTGTGTTTGAGGATAACTGCACTTTCATATTTTGTATTTTCTCATTCCTTCAATAAACCCTATTATCTCTAAAACTGCATTTTGTGAATAATTTCATAAGCCATTTTATTGCCCTGTAAACATTTAATTGAATAATGTATGGTAATGAGAACTCCTCAATCCACCTATTATCTGAAGCTTTTCTAGAAGACAAAGCAAAAATTGTGAATTCTTGAAACAAAATATATTGTGAAATAGATTACTGTATTAGATTAGAGTAGTAGCTTTAATTTACATGTCGGGCAGGAGCCATAACTATCACCAAACTGCTTAACACAATTTAAAATATTAATATTTCCCTTTTCCTCAATTCATTTTAAACCATCAAGTTTTTATTGACTTCCAATCATTAACTAATTTGGATTTTAATCATATTAAATGTTGAAATGTTATAGAATTTTATATGCAACTAATCGCTTCACCGGATTAACATGTTTAATGTACAGATTATTTATATGAACATTCACCAAATCCCATTTAAAAATAAAAAGTGTTAAAGAAACTGAGCCAGACATTTGCATGAATAAACATGTTTATTTAAAAACAGCAATACAAATCTTTATACAAGTTTGGAAATGTAAAGTGCTGTAAGTGAACAAAAATTGTAAATAATTAATTTAAATAAAAAATGTACATAAAAAGCAGCAACCAACAATACTGTGGTTATATATTTGCAATCATTTTTGCACTTGTGCCTCCATTACGGCCACCATGCGCCCCATGAGTCTAAGCAGAGAATGTGTGTCCGCTCTCATGTCCTGATGCAAGGCATCGTCCATTTCTTTGCTGTGCTGCAAGAACCTCTCATCTGCCCTTTCCAAATATTGTACCAGTTCTGAGGTACTGTCTCTCTTCCTTTTCCCTGTATACGACAATAATAGCAGATGACTGATCAATGATCCTGAATATTTCTGAACCTGGACTTTACTCATCTGAAGAGAACAGAAAAAGAAACGAACAGAAACACAAGAACTACAACTGACTTCAGACACGGTCTTGTAAAGGCAGAAAAGAAGACATTAAATCTGAAGATCTCAGCAGAGGAGGATTAAACAACTCCACAAACAGCATTACCAGCATCACTTATTACTAACCAGACTGACTTTATTTCTGTCAGACTTCTACAGAAGATTTTATTGAGAATAAACAGAGGTTTAACTGTTTCATTTGAAGTCACCATAACAGTGATTAGTGTTACCATAAGCCAGGCTCTTTACTCTTATTATATATTTGATCTTTTCTGACTCCTGTGACAGTGTGTTGGTCAAACACATTTACAGTAACAAAGTTGAATGGGATCAGGTGATGAAGGTTACCTGGTGATGGTTTTATTATCATCATGAAAAAGCCTGATTCACTGTGGTATTTGAATATAATAATTATTTTGACAAATTATTTTCAAAAAACAAAACCTGTAACTAGGGCTGGGAGATATATTGCACGATATTGTTATGCGCATCTAATCAGTAAAGCCGGTTCCTTGATTAGTAGTAAACCACCTTCACCTGCTTTCAGATGGACGATATGAGTGTTAAATTAACAATCAAAGAGTGTTAAAGTTAATGAGATAATTAAGTGATTAATTTAGTGATGATTGAGCATTATTGAAGACACCTGATGAATAACAAGCAGAATCTCTGAAGGACAAAATCTCAAATTGTAAGTCACCATTATGGCGATCAGTGTTTGCTTTAGTTGGGCTCTTGACACTTACAATTTCACTTTAAACTTTGTTTGTCTGCTGTTATTAATTTATAACAGTCAAATGAACAAAGAAAAGTGTGATCTGATAGAGTTGGTTATGTTTTGACATAATCATGCTGTGATCTGTAAACTGAAGCTTATCAGATGATTTGGTTTAACTTGTTAGCAACATTTTAGTGGTTCTAAAACATATGATTACCAATATTTTTCTTATAGTCCAAAATATTTAATAAAAATTATTCTGATCAAATTACTTTCAAATGTATTTATTTAGAAACACAGACATCAATAATCAGCCTGTGAATCTCAACCGTGGTGACCACATAATCCTTGTTGCCACCAATCACAACTCATTAATGGCTCCCATCACGCATTGCGGTATGAATAAATTATGATCTGAATTGTCTATGTAATTTACTTTTCCTAATTGAATAATCTGCTCGTCACCATCGTTGAGATGCATTGACTGAATCTTGAAGTCTGTGTGTGCCTTAAATAAAGATTTATTTATTTTTTTTACAACTTTTAAGAAATCCTGTACATTATATCTCAAATTCTGGGTCATTTATGTCACAATATGACCAAAACTATTACTGTTATTTTTTTTTCTTTTGTTCATTTGACTGTTTTAACTCGGATACAACAGCCGAACAAAATCTAAAGTTTACAATATAAGGGTCAAGAGCCCAACTAAAGCAAACACTCATCTCCATAATGGTAACCTGAAATTCCGGTTTTCTCCTTCAGTGATTCTGCTTTAGGTGTCTTCAATAGTGCTCAATCATCACTCAATTAATCACTTAATTGTCACCATTATATATATATATATAATTGTCACCATTATTAAGATTCACAGGCTGATTCTTGATGTCTTAAAAAAGTAAATAATAATAAAAACAAAAACTTTGTATGTGACTAAATTTTAAGAAAAGATTTGAATTACATTGTAAAAGTTACAAATATTATGATTTTCAAGGACGGGTCCTTTGGCTGTTGTAACTCAGGTACAGTAGCCAAATTAAGATCTGAAATTAATCTTGCAAGGGTCTAGTGATGTGTTGTTCATGAACGATTCGTTCATTTTGAACGAATCTTTAATATGACTCGGGACTACCGAGTTGTCTCGGGAGTGATTCCGTTCATTTTGTGTTACCCGCGCATGCGCATTGCGCACCATATGGATTCTGAATCTGTACTGGAAATAGAAATGATTAGTTCATCTCTCGAGTCTGAAAGTTCGGGTTCGGGGCGAGTCTCGAAGTCTTTCGTTCTTCCTGTTAGTCCCATAGAGCCTATGCTGTCAGTACCGGAAAGAGAAATGATTAGTTCATCTCTCGAGTTCGGGTTCGGCGGGTCCGAGTCTTTCGTTCTTCCTGTCAGTCCATTGAGCCTATGCTGTCAGACCACCGGAAAGAGGAATGATTAGTTCATTTGAGTCTTCGGGTTTGAGTCCTTCGTTCTTTAGTCACGTGAATTGTCACCGTATTGAATAGCCTAATTCACAAACTAATTCACAATCTTTTTACCAACAAGCACGTAGATGATGCATAATATAATAGTAGTTAATTAATGTATAATATATAATAAAACACACCACAGATGCATTATATAGAAAAGAGACGGACAGGGACAATAATAAGGAATAAAGGAACTTTTGTTTATAATGTTTATTGAACATATTTTGTATTTTAATGCCTATATAACACAATATACATTCAGACGCAGTCAATACGAATGTTGCATTTGATGCGAGAGTGGTCACGTGAGAAAAGAACGCGAAGGACTCAAACCCGAAGACTCAATGAACTAATCATTCCCCTTTACGGTACTGATAGCATAGACTTAATGGGACTGATAGGAAGAACGAAAGACTCGGACCCGGCCGAACCCGAACTCGAGAGATGAACTAATCATTTCTCATTCCGGTGCTGACAGTATAGACTCTATGGGACTGACAGGAAGAACGAAAGACACGGACCAGGCCGAACCCGAACTCGAGAGATGAACTAATCATTTCTCATTCCGGTGCTGACAGTATAGACTCTATGGGACTGACAGGAAGAACGAAAGACTCGACCCGGCCGAACCTAACTGAGAGATGAACTAATCTTTACTCTTTCCGGTCCTGCTATATCGCACATGGCACGGCCCACAGACAGCACAGATCAGAGTTAGACACTGACGAGTCAACAGCTAACGTCTCTGAGACATGAGAGGAGGAGAACAAACCTGATAAATATGAAGTTGCAAAGGAAAGAACGTCTCGGATCAGGAGGTGAGGTGAACTATAACAGGGTCAGACTGCAATAGCTTGAACTTGAGACCCAGCAACTAATTAATATACAGTTATTTCAGTTGCTTAATTTGGCTTTGGCTGCATTACCCTATAGTTATTTATGCTATTTTTACAAATGTAATCAATATTTTCATTAGTACTAGATGTTTTGGGATATTTAAAATTACATTTTAATTATATAATGATGAAATGACCGAGCGAAAAGACTCGATAAAAGATTCATTCATTTTGCAACGTTACATCCAACGTGTTCGCGCGCGCTCGCCTTTATTTTGTACAGACGGAGATTACAAGCGAGAGTAACGGTATGTACATAACATTTATTTTTTACAATAAAATGCAGAGTTTAGCCTGAGATTTATATTTTAGCCTCAGCATGTTGCTAACCTCCTAGCATCGACTTTGCTGATAATAGATCACATTGCAATTAAATAAAAATGTCTTAAGCATTGGTTGAATAACTTTGTCGTTTTCCTATGTCGTTTTGTGAAACTTTGTATGTATGAGTTACTGAGTTATGAGCAAAACACCCAGTAGCTAATACAACTAAAACTAGATAATCTGCAGAAAATGTCTCCACTGGCAGTGTTTAAGGCTACATTATTATTATTATTTTTTTTATTAACGTTAGTATTCCTGCAGCTGTAATGTGTAGCCTATTAAAAATGTCCAAATTTAGAGTTATACATGGTTTTCACTGGACAAAGAAGGCTATGAAATTAAGTTGTCTGAAAAGACAATGTATAAACCTAAAAAGACTGATAAAAATATCAATAAAGTATAAAGTAGCCCTGTCTTTTAAGTGATACTTATATGAATTAATAAACGCTTCACTGCTACAGCTCAACTGTTTTTATAGACCATTTTGTGAGATGTAAACAACACTGGTCTAGAAGCACTTCCTGTTTCTGTTTTTTAACACTATATAAACGTTGGGATAAAGTACAACCAACAGAACATATATAACTGAATCAAAAAGTTAAACAAACATCTTTAAGATATTTTCTTTACATTTGAAATAAAGAAACCATTTACAAACTGAAACAGGAAGTTTCTGGACAAGTGTTGTTTATATCTTGCAAAATGGTCTATAGTATTTATACAGCACTGTATATTTGATAGGAAAAATACCTATACACTATGCATAAATTAAACTTATATATTATATATATATATATATATATACATATATATATATATATATATATATATATATATATTTACTTTACAGGCAATCTTGCAGCTGAAGGCAATGCGGAGGTCACCTGTAATGTGGGCATACCCACGATCTGACCACTGGTGGGACACAATTGTTCCGGATTTCACCCCGGTGCAATTCATGCAGAATTTCTGTGTATCCTCAGAATCGTTCGAGTACATCTGCAGTCGGGTCAAGCATGCCATGGGGAGAAGGAACACAAACTACCGTTTGTGTGTCCCAATCCGAAAGCGTGTGGCAATTGCCATCTGGAAACTGGCCACGGGTGGTGAATACAGGACAATCAGCCATCTTTTTGGGGTAGGCCTCAGCACTGTATTTAATTGTGTCCAGGAATTCTGCAACACAGTCATCAAGGTGCTCCTTCCTGTCCACATAAGATTTCTGAATGCTGAAAAGTTGTTAGAAATGTCTACTTTCTTTAATAATCGTTGGAGAGTTCCGCAGTGTGTGGGTGCAATTGATGGCAGCCACATTCCAATAATTGCACCAGAGGACTATCCACGAGACTACTTTAATCGTAAAGGCTGGCATTCTATTGTTCTACAAGCAGTTGTGGATGGCAAAGGTCTTTTCTGGGATGTTTGTGTTGGCTATCCAGGGAGTGTGCATGACGCCAGAGTGCTACGACAGTCACATTTGTGGGAGGCCCTATGTGATGGGGAATTACTAGGGCAAAACAAAGTGACCATCTCTGGCTGTGATGTTGGACATTACCTGATCGGTGATCCGACATACCCCATGCAGAATTGGCTCATGAAGCCCTTTTCAGACACTGGCAGACTGACCCCTGAACAGCACACCTACACGGCTGAGCAGTGCACGATCGGTTGTGGAGATGTCTTTTGGCAGATTAAAAGGAAGATGGAGGTGCCTCCTAAAAAGAAATGACTGCAAGCTGGAGCTGTGCAAGAGGATTGCACTGACCTGCTGTGTGCTCCATAACATTTGTGAGGAACATGGTGATAATTTCACTGAAGAGCATCCAGACAGGACTCTAAACATTGAGCCTCCTGTTCAGACATTACCTGAACATGCGAATACAGAAGGGGCTGACATCAGAGCTGCATTAATGATGCATTTTAACAGAGGGAACGAGTGATTCTTTGAATACACCAATGCCATATTTTTGCAACACTGCCGTTTGTGTTTGAGGATAACTGCACTTTCATATTTTGTATTTTCTCATTCCTTCAATAAACCCTATTATCTCTAAAACTGCATTTTGTGAATAATTTCATAAGCCATTTTATTGCCCTGTAAACATTTAATTGAATAATGTATGGTAATGAGAACTCCTCAATCCACCTATTATCTGAAGCTTTTCTAGAAGACAAAGCAAAAATTGTGAATTCTTGAAACAAAATATATTGTGAAATAGATTACTGTATTAGATTAGAGTAGTAGCTTTAATTTACATGTCGGGCAGGAGCCATAACTATCACCAAACTGCTTAACACAATTTAAAATATTAATATTTCCCTTTTCCTCAATTCATTTTAAACCATCAAGTTTTTATTGACTTCCAATCATTAACTAATTTGGATTTTAATCATATTAAATGTTGAAATGTTATAGAATTTTATATGCAACTAATCGCTTCACCGGATTAACATGTTTAATGTACAGATTATTTATATGAACATTCACCAAATCCCATTTAAAAATAAAAAGTGTTAAAGAAACTGAGCCAGACATTTGCATGAATAAACATGTTTATTTAAAAACAGCAATACAAATCTTTATACAAGTTTGGAAATGTAAAGTGCTGTAAGTGAACAAAAATTGTAAATAATTAATTTAAATAAAAAATGTACATAAAAAGCAGCAACCAACAATACTGTGGTTATATATTTGCAATCATTTTTGCACTTGTGCCTCCATTACGGCCACCATGCGCCCCATGAGTCTAAGCAGAGAATGTGTGTCCGCTCTCATGTCCTGATGCAAGGCATCGTCCATTTCTTTGCTGTGCTGCAAGAACCTCTCATCTGCCCTTTCCAAATATTGTACCAGTTCTGAGGTACTGTCTCTCTTCCTTTTCCTGTATACGACAATAATAGCAGATGACTGATCAATGATCCTGAATATTTCTGAACCTGGACTTTACTCATCTGAAGAGAACAGAAAAAGAAACGAACAGAAACACAAGAACTACAACTGACTTCAGACACGGTCTTGTAAAGGCAGAAAAGAAGACATTAAATCTGAAGATCTCAGCAGAGGAGGATTAAACAACTCCACAAACAGCATTACCAGCATCACTTATTACTAACCAGACTGACTTTATTTCTGTCAGACTTCTACAGAAGATTTTATTGAGAATAAACAGAGGTTTAACTGTTTCATTTGAAGTCACCATAACAGTGATTAGTGTTACCATAAGCCAGGCTCTTTACTCTTATTATATATTTGATCTTTTCTGACTCCTGTGACAGTGTGTTGGTCAAACACATTTACAGTAACAAAGTTGAATGGGATCAGGTGATGAAGGTTACCTGGTGATGGTTTTATTATCATCATGAAAAAGCCTGATTCACTGTGGTATTTGAATATAATAATTATTTTGACAAATTATTTTCAAAAAACAAAACCTGTAACTAGGGCTGGGAGATATATTGCACGATATTGTTATGCGCATCTAATCAGTAAAGCCGGTTCCTTGATTAGTAGTAAACCACCTTCACCTGCTTTCAGATGGACGATATGAGTGTTAAATTAACAATCAAGAGTGTTAAAGTTAATGAGATAATTAAGTGATTAATTTAGTGATGATTGAGCATTATTGAAGACACCTGATGATAACAAGCAGAATCTCTGAAGGACAAAATCTCAAATTGTAAGTCACCATTATGGCGATCAGTGTTTGCTTTAGTTGGGCTCTTGACACTTACAATTTCACTTTAAACTTTGTTTGTCTGCTGTTATTAATTTATAACAGTCAAATGAACAAAAAAAGTGTGATCTGATAGAGTTGGTTATGTTTTGACATAATCATGCTGTGATCTGTAAACTGAAGCTTATCAGATGATTTGGTTTAACTTGTTAGCAACATTTTAGTGGTTCTAAAACATATGATTACCAATATTTTTCTTATAGTCCAAAATATTTAATAAAAATTATTCTGATCAAATTACTTTCAAATGTATTTATTTAGAAACACAGACATCAATAATCAGCCTGTGAATCTCAACCGTGGTGACCACATAATCCTTGTTGCCACCAATCACAACTCATTAATGGCTCCCATCACGCATTGCGGTATGAATAAATTATGATCTGAATTGTCTATGTAATTTACTTTTCCTAATTGAATAATCTGCTCGTCACCATCGTTGAGATGCATTGACTGAATCTTGAAGTCTGTGTGTGCCTTAAATAAAGATTTATTTATTTTTTTTACAACTTTTAAGAAATCCTGTACATTATATCTCAAATTCTGGGTCATTTATGTCACAATATGACCAAAACTATTACTGTTATTTTTTTTTCTTTGTTCATTTGACTGTTTTAACTCGGATACAACAGCCGAACAAAATCTAAAGTTTACAATATAAGGGTCAAGAGCCCAACTAAAGCAAACACTCATCTCCATAATGGTAACCTGAAATTCCGGTTTTCTCCTTCAGTGATTCTGCTTTAGGTGTCTTCAATAGTGCTCAATCATCACTCAATTAATCACTTAATTGTCACCATTATATATATATATATAATTGTCACCATTATTAAGATTCACAGGCTGATTCTTGATGTCTTAAAAAAGTAAATAATAATAAAAACAAAAACTTTGTATGTGACTAAATTTTAAGAAAAGATTTGAATTACATTGTAAAAGTTACAAATATTATGATTTTCAAGGACGGGTCCTTTGGCTGTTGTAACTCAGGTACAGTAGCCAAATTAAGATCTGAAATTAATCTTGCAAGGGTCTAGTGATGTGTTGTTCATGAACGATTCGTTCATTTTGAACGAATCTTTAATATGACTCGGGACTACCGAGTTGTCTCGGGAGTGATTCGTTCATTTTGTGTTACCCGCGCATGCGCATTGCGCACCATATGGATTCTGAATCTGTACTGGAAATAGAAATGATTAGTTCATCTCTCGAGTCTAAAGTTCGGGTTCGGGGCGAGTCCGAGTCTTTCGTTCTTCCTGTTAGTCCCATAGAGCCTATGCTGTCAGTACCGGAAAGAGAAATGATTAGTTCATCTCTCGAGTTCGGGTTCGGCGGGTCCGAGTCTTCGTTCTTCCTGTCAGTCCATTGAGCCTATGCTGTCAGACCACCGGAAAGAGGAATGATTAGTTCATTTGAGTCTTCGGGTTTGAGTCCTTCGTTCTTTAGTCACGTGAATTGTCACCGTATTGAATAGCCTAATTCACAAACTAATTCACAATCTTTTTACAAACAAGCACGTAGATGATGCATAATATAATAGTAGTTAATTAATGTATAATATATAATAAAACACACCACAGATGCATTATATAGAAAAGAGACGGACAGGGACAATAATAAGGAATAAAGGAACTTTTGTTTATAATGTTTATTGAACATATTTTGTATTTTAATGCCTATATAACACAATATACATTCAGACGCAGTCAATACGAATGTTGCATTTGATGCGAGAGTGGTCACGTGAGAAAAGAACGCGAAGGACTCAAACCCGAAGACTCAAATGAACTAATCATTCCCCTTTACGGTACTGATAGCATAGACTTAATGGGACTGATAGGAAGAACGAAAGACTCGGACCCGGCCGAACTCCGAACTCGAGAGATGAACTAATCATTTCTCATTCGGTGCTGACAGTATAGACTCTATGGGACTGACAGGAAGAACGAAAGACACGGACCAGGCCGAACCCGAACTCGAGAGATGAACTAATCATTTCTCATTCCGGTGCTGACAGTATAGACTCTATGGGACTGACAGGAAGAACGAAAGACTCGGACCCGGCCGAACTCTGAGAGATGAACTAATCTTTACTCTTTCCGGTCCTGCTATATCGCACATGGCACGGCCCACAGACAGCACAGATCAGAGTTAGACACTGACGAGTCAACAGCTAACGTCTCGAGACATGAGAGGAGGAGAACAAACCTGATAAATATGAAGTTGCAAAGGAAAGAACGTCTCGGATCAGGAGGTGAGGTGAACTATAACAGGGTCAGACTGCAATAGCTTGAACTTGAGACCCAGCAACTAATTAATATACAGTTATTTCAGTTGCTTAATTTGGCTTTGGCTGCATTACCCTATAGTTATTTATGCTATTTTTACAAATGTAATCAATATTTTCATTAGTACTAGATGTTTTGGGATATTTAAAATTACATTTTAATTATATAATGATGAAATGACCGAGCGAAATGACTCGATAAAAGATTCATTCATTTTGCTGAACGAGACTTAAATATCCGAGTCAGTAAAATGATCCGAACTTCCCACCACTACAAGGGTCAAGAGCCCAACTAAAGCAAACACAGATCTCCATAATGGTAACCAATTACGATTTTCTCCTTCAGAGATTCTGATGTTATGGTGACTTCAAATGAAACACAGAGTTAAACCTCTGTTAATTCTCAATAAAATCTTCTGTAGAAGTCTGACAGAAATAAAGTTAGTCTGGTTAGTAATAAGTGAAGCTGGCAATGCTGTTTGTGGAGTTGTTTAATCCTCCTCTGCTGAGATCTTCAGATTTAATGTCTTCTTTTCTGCCTTTACAAGACCATGTCTGAAGTCAGTTGTAGTTCTCGTGTTTCAGTTTGTTTCTTTTTCTGTTCTCTTCAGATGAGTAAAGTCCAGGTTCAGAAAGTAAAAGTCCACCTCAGTATTTTGTTCCAATCACCTGGATTTGCTTATTAGCAGTTTTTCAGTCAGGAGACAGAAATCAACTGTCACTCCGTTCATGGCTGGAAGTAAGACATGGCAGGATTTCTGCTTTTTTGTACTTCTACTTCTACTTTATACAACACTGATAACTATCATTTCAGATTTTGCTCATGTCCATAAAAACGCACCAACATAATATTGTATAAAGCAAGTTAATGTCAGATTGACTTAATCAAGTTCTATATTAAATTCTATATTAAATCTATATCAAATTCTATATTAAACTTTTTTTCAAGTATTTTCTAGACTTTTGCTTTTTGTTTAAAGTAATAAAATGTAATTGTTATACATCAAAGCATGTTGTATTGCATTATAAACATACATAAACATTATTTCAGTACCTGATAATCTTAAATACAGTATGTATGTATGTATGTATATCAATATATCTATATATTACAGAAACATTTCAATGTTTGCATAATGTATGGTGTGACCATTCGCACACCAAGTCTTACCCCGTTCTGAAGATGCTTCTCCAGAGCTGCTACACGACGACGCGGGAGAGCTGCAGGTCAGCGGTGGCGGTAACTCAACGTTGTCGTCATCACGGTCGGTGATGGCAGACAGATCTATACATTAAAAAAAAACAAGACGACAGTGCTTTAAAAAATATTGTCCAATGCAGTTTACACACTATTCTGTGCTACTTTATACAATGAAATCACACATAATACAATCAGAGCTAGCTAGCCACATTGCAAACACTGATTTAAGAAATCAGAACCTCACCAAACAGCTAAGAAAACTGCTCGGAAGAAGTAAAATAATCTAAAAACAGAACTTACCAGCATCCGTGCAGTTTTGCTGTAGAGAATCATCCACCATTGACTCGAGCATTATTGTTGCCGAGTTCAGAGCCCCGGTCACCTGGCATGCCGGCCTATCGCCGAGAACAGAGTCGAGAACGTTGAAATGTGGGCAAGGTTTTTATAGTTTTGCATTTTTCATTAGTTTTTATTTTTATTTCGTTTTGAATTTTTATTTTCAAATTCAGTTTAGTTTTAATTAGTTTTAAAAGTGGGTTTACTAGTTTAGTTTAGTTTCTATTTTTTGAAAAGGCTTAGTTTTAGTTTAGTTTTTATTAGTTTTAGTGTTAGTTTTAGTCTTTTTTGTAGTTTGGGTTATTTGTCAGGAGCAAGGTTGAAAAAAGGTCAGAAAAAGAATTGTGTAATTATAACTCAACAAAAACATCATACAATTTTAGAACTATCTATTCAACATTAAAACCAGTACATAAAATGTAACCTATGTGAAATTCCTTTACCGTTCCAACAATCTACATATCTTATATATAAAAATCCCACAGCTTTACAATTTCCACACCCTATAGGGGAGAGCGGGGCACACGTAACGCTTTTTGACTTTCTCAGTTTGTGTAAATCTACTTAGCAGAGGCGTAGGTTTGATTTTGAAATTGGTGGGGACGGGGACATCAATTTTGGGTATCCGATTCACGTGTTCAATTTCGATTAGACTTCGTTTCGAAAGCTCTCAGATCGATTCGATTTCGCTTCAATTTTCCATTTTCGATTCCTAAATTTGATTCTCGATTCGACTATAATGAATACTGATGTAATACAAATGGACATAAGTTTACTAATGGTTAATTAATACAAAGAAATTAAAAGCCACAAACCTGTATATAAAACTCTTTTTATTTTAGGTACACTATACATGCATACAGGATTTTGATGCAAGATGCAAAAAATTCCTAACAGTCGCACCTTGATCAAACAGGATCAGGTTATTTTATGTTTAAGATAGATATAGATAAATAAATATATACATATTTAGATTTTTTTATTACATTGATCATTGGATAGTCTTTAGTCCAGACTGAATTAAATACAGAGGCTATTCATTCTGATTGCTTACAATTAATGCTATTTTATGTTGTTATGACAACAGAATTAATGACAGACACAAATGGCTGCGTTCACTTTAAGAACTAGTGCGCGAATCCATTACTGTTCTCGTCTTTGTGTCTCATTACTGTCTCTCTTCTGTCACACGCGTTTGATGCTTATTTGAGACATAACCGACTGTCTTTACGAGGTTACTCACCAAGACCATAGTTTTGACATAATTTTGCGTGTTTTAACTGTTAAAGCGATATAATCCAGGGATAAAACATTTGTTTCTGGCGAGCTGTTTGTGAAGCGGATTTAGGCTGTAGCCACATGTGCACGCAGTGAAAGACATCTCTGAAAGTGCGCGAGCACGGGTGGTTTTACATTGCTTGAATGTTTAAACTGATAAAACTTAAAAAGACATGAAAATGATAAACGTTAGTTACGATCATAGGTTATGATGCAATGCTGGCCCGATTGTGCAAGTGAATATTCCGTCGTGAGTGTGTACCTGCAGCCAGCGCGCTTGCCTAGTGCAGAGAGAGAGGACGCAGCACCGCGAGTATAATTTCCTTAATATGGAAAAAATATATAATCGATTTTGAATCGACCACATTTTAATAAACGATTAATTGAAAATCTATTTTTTTTGCCCAGCCCTAATCAATTTATAAATATATTTTAAGTTTTTATTGAAATTATTGCTAGGGATAAATCAGTGTCACTGGATATTGGTAGGGACACGTCCCTAGGGTCCCTACTAAATTCTACGCCCCTGCTACTTAGGGTTTGGTATTTATTTTTTCCCCTAATTAATTTCCCACATGTCAAGTACAATTATGTGGTTTTGTTTTATGAATACAGTGTATACTTTTTTTCTTGATTTACCCTGAAAAAAAATGGAAGTAAAATGTGACAATATGCCCCAAAGTAACATGTGAGGGGCACATTGTAACATCACCATATAACAGCTTAAAATGTTATTCTGATCTAATCAAAAATATATACAAGTCAAACCAAAATATTTGTTTAAATAAAATACAATTATTAACTTTTTTCATATAAAACAATGTGATTTAATAATTAAAAATAATCTAATTTTTGATTTTGACAACAATCACACCGGAAAACACGCTATACAGCATAGTTCAAAACACAATATAATGAATAATTTCTGAACATTGACTCTCAGTCATTATTTACATGTTTTTCAAGTTTTATCAGTAGAATTCATACAAGTATAGAACATAATAGCATATTTCTAATAGGGGCACATTGTAACGCAGTGTTACAACATGCCCCAGCTGCACAACTGGGGTTAGCGAAGCATTAAAGAACTAAATCATCAGATTTGTCTAATTTGAAATAGATACAAAGATGAAAAATTAACTTAAGTAAGAAATGTACTTCTGTAGTTTTCTTTTAAAAAAATATTTTTTTCTCTATATAGTGTTGAAATGGCAACTAGTAAATAAACCAAGTTTTGTCATGCCAGCGTGTGTGGAAGTTTTTAAAACAAGCGTGTTACTATAGTAACACGTTTTGTTATTTTTCTAATAACTAGAATAATAGGCTAGCCCCACGTTATTTTGTGCCCCGTGCTCCCCTACTAAATTTACAACAATAATCTGGACTGAAGCAGCAAACATACATTGTAAGAGTAAAATAATGACACAACATTATTTAATATTTGAATCACAGATTATACAGTAGAGTTTTGACATCGACAACCCAGCAGCATTTTACCTCAAAATTGCGACTAAGTCAGTTAACTTTCTAACGAATGATCAATCGCTTCTCGGGTCGACATTAACACACTGACAGAATTGTAGTAAGAATTTAAAATATTTGTACACCACCTTTTAATGTGTGGTTGTGTAGATGTTCATCATGAGATACCAACCTTTCGCGAACTTGCTTTGAACATCCCTTGTTTTCATGGAGACGCGGTGTTCACTGCACGGAGGGGAGGGGCTGTGTGTGTGTGTGCGCGCGCGTGCATGTGAGAGACGGAGGGAGAGACAGGGAAATGAAATGCGGCTGAACGAATACACTGCGTGTTTTAAATAGCATTAAAATGAAAGACATTTTCAAAGACGAAAACTAAGGACATTTGCTCTATAATTTTATTTTATTTTAGTTAGTTTTGCAAACACACATTACAGTTTTAGTTAGTTATAGTTTTTCTGTAATGGCTCGTTTTTATTTTTATTTCAGTTAACGACAATGATTTTTCCCATCTAGTTTTCGTTTTTTCGTTAGTTTTCGTTAACGATTATAACCTTGAATGTGGGTTTCGACGAGGACGACCATTGCCGCTTCGAACCGAGGTCCTTTTTTTGGTCTCTGTAGTCCTTCTTTAGTTTGTTCTTTTTTTAGTTTGTTTATTATCTGTTGGAGGTTCCGGTCGAACCCCGCTACAGCCATCTCTCTCTGAATTTGCTGCAAAACCGGTTTCGATCCGCGAAGCGCCATCTAATTTACTCTGAACTTCTGCAGAGGACCAGAGTGCAATAAAGCAGCTTGTTTCCTCCTCTGACCATAACTGTTTTTGCTTTATCTGCGTCCATCGCGTTTGTTTGCTAGCTGCTAATTCAAAAATGGCGCTCACAATTTTTTTGGTCGTCTTGTTGGTCACGGTAACCCGCCCCCAGCCGCTGACATAAGCGGTTCTTGCTTCTAGACCAGCAATGATTTGGTGCTACTTAAGAACCACTTTTACTGGTTCGGAGCTGGTGCTTTGGTGGTCGAAAAACAAAGAACCGATTTGAAACTAGGCTCTGGCTCCGAACCAGCACCAGCTCTGCCTTGGTGGAAAAGGGGTATTGGAGACCATACATCGCAATGTTCTTTCCAAATCCTGTTTGGCTCTCTCAGTTTGGCCATTGCTCTGGGGATGAAACCCTGAGGACAGACTAACAGTCGCCCCAGTAATCTACAAAATTCTTGCCAAAATTTGGACACAAATTGGGAACCTCTGTCGGAAACCACATCTGTCAGGAGGCCATGTAACCGAAAGACGTGGTTAACGTCTGTTACCGCTGTCTCCTTGGCTGAGGGCAATTTGGGCAAGGGAATAAAGTGGGCCACCTTCGAGAACCGGTCCACCACAGTTAAAACTACCGTGTTACCCTGAGAGGGTGGGAGGGCGGTGACAAAATCTAGAGCCGATGTGGGACCAGGGTCTCAAAGGGACTGACAACGGTTGAAGGAGCCCATCTGGGGATCTGATTGGAAGCTCTTACCAGTGGCACAAACTGAGAAAGCCAAAACAAAACTGTGAACGTTGTGAGCCACACGTGGCCACCAAAATCGTTGCTTGACTAAAGATGTAGTGCGACTAACTCCTGGATGACAAGCCACATAGGAACAATGCTCCCACTGAATAACGTCGGATCGTAATTCCTCTGGCACAAATAAGCGCTTCGGTGGGCAACCGACTCGGAGGCATTACCCTTGTAAGGCCGTCTTGACCTTCGATTCGACCTCCCATATGAGTGCAGAGATAATTAGAGTCTCTGGAAAAATGCACTCGGGAGTAGACGGGCGATCGGAACGGTCAAAAATGCGCGATAAAGAATTGGGTTTGATGTTCTTGGAACCCGGGCGGTACGAGAGTTCCAAATTCTTATGGTCTGTCCATACGACAAACCCTTCAAAAGGACCCTTCTAACCAGCTGGCGCCATTCTTCCAATGCCAACTTGACTGCCAACAACTCTCTATTACTAATATCATAGTTACGTTCGGCAGGGGATAATCGATGAGAAAAAAAACGTGTATGGGTGCATCTTGTCGTCTGTGAGAGAGCGTTGGAGATAGCACTGCACCTACCCCCACCTCTGACGCATCGACCTCCACCATGAACTGACGTGATGAATAGGGCTGGGTACCAGGATGGGGGCTGAAACAAAGCGGCCTTTCAGTTTGGCAAATGCAGCTTCCGCTGCGTCTGACCACCTGAACGCCGTTCTGGGGGAGGTCAAGGCAGTCAGAGGCGAGGCTAGTTGGCTGAAATTGCGAATAAACCGCCGATAAATATTGGAAAACCCCAGAAACCTCCGTAGGGCCTTACGGGAATCTGGACTTGGCCAATCTACCACAGCCTTAACCTTCTCAGGATCCATACGCATTCCCTCAGACGACACAATGTACCCAAGGAAAGGAACAGACTGTGCATGAAAAGCGAATTTCTCTGCCTTGACAAAAAGCCCATTCTCTAGCAGCCTCTGAAGCACTCGTCGAACGTGCTGCACATGATCCTGGAGAGAAAAAGAAAAAATCAATATGTCATCCAGGTAGACATATATGAATTGGTCGACCATATCTCGCAGCACGTCATTGACGAGTGCCTGGAAGACCGCTGGGGAGTTGGACAGGCCGAAAGGCATGACCAAGTATTCAAAGTGCCCCCTGGGGTATTAAAAGCAGTCTTCCATTCATCCCCCCTCCTGATGCAGACCAAATGATAAGCATTACGTAAATCCAATTTTGTGAAGATAGATGCTCCTTGCAACCTCTCGAAGGGTGAAGACATCAACGGCACAGGATAAGTATTCTTTACCGTGATGTTGTTCAGCCCCTGGTAGTCAATACAAGGTCGCAAAGACCCATCCTTCTTCCCCACAAAAAAGAACCCCGCCCCGCTGGAGAAGAGGAGGGACAGATGAACCCCGCTGCTCAGAGAATCAGAAATATATTTCTCCATAGCCTCCCTCTCTGGAAAGTGAATAACTTGCCCTTAGGCGGAGACGTGCCTGGCAGTAACTCTATAGCACAGTCATAGGGACGATGCGGAGGGAGAGAAGCAGCACGAGACTTGCTGAACACCTTCAGGTCCCGGTACTCCGTGGGCACGGTTCGACAAGTCCACTGCTTCCTCCTGAAACGTACAAACAAAGACAGACGGACAAGCAGACACAAGACAGGACTCATGACATTAACTGCTCCATTCAGACACTGATCTCAGCTGCCAGTCTATTTTGGGGATGTGTTTGATGAGCCAGGGATGACCTAAAACAATGGGTGCCAGGGGGAAGTCCAGGATATAGAAGGATATACCTCACCGGCCACTTTATTAGGTACACCTGTCCAACTGCTCGTTAACACTTAATTTCTAAGCAGCCAATCACATGGCGGCAACATTTAGGCATGTAGACATGGTCAAGACAATCTCCTGCAGTTCAAACCGAGCATCAGCATGGGGAAGAAAGGTGATTTGAGTGACTTTGAACGTGGCATGATTGTTGGTGCCAGAAGGGCTGGTCTGAGTATTTCAGAAACTGCTAATCTACTGGGATTTTCACGCACAACCATCTCTAGGGTTTACAGAGAATAGTCCGAAAAAGAAAAAAACATCCAGTGAGCGGCAGTTCTGTGGGCGGAAATGCCTTGTTGATGCCAGAGGTCAGAGGAGAATGGCCAGACTGGTTCGAGCTGATAGAAGGGCAACAGTGACTCAAATAACCACCCGTTACAACCAAGGTGGGCAGAAGAGCATCTCTGAACGCACAGTACGTCGAACTTTGAGGCAGATGGGCTACAGCAGCAGAAGACCACACCAGGTGCCACTCCTTTCAGCTAAGAACAGGAAACTGAGGCTACAATTTGCACAAGCTCATCGAAATTGGACAATAGAAGATTGGAAAAACGTTGCCTGGTCTGATGAGTCTCGATTTCTGCTGCGACATTCGGATGGTAGGGTCAGAATTTGGCGTCTACAACATGAAAGCATGGATCCATCCTGCCTTGTATCAACGGTTCAGGCTGGTGGTGGTGGTGTCATGGTGTGGGGAATATTTTCTTGGCACTCTTTGGGCCCCTTGGTACCAATTGAGCATCGTTGCAACGCCACAGCCTACCTCGAGTATTGTTGCTGACCATGTCCATCCCTTTATGACCACAATGTACCCAACTTCTGATGGCTACTTTCAGCAGGATAATGCGCCATGTCATAAAGCTGGAATCATCTCAGACTGGTTTCTTGAACATGACAATGAGTTCGCTGTAATCAAATGGCCTCCACAGTCACCAGATCTCAATCCAATAGAGCATCTTTGGGATGTGGTGGAACGGGAGATCGCATAATGGATGTGCAGCCGACAAATCTGCGGCAACTGTGTGATGCCATCATGTCAATATGGACCAAACTCCCTGAGGAATGCTTCCAGTATGGAAGAATTAATTGGACTTTAATATTTGTAACCCACGGAAGACAATCTACAAATGTGTACAATGATGCGCAAATATTCACTATCTGCAAATGTGTATTTTTACATTTGTGATGTGTAAAATCATATCCACAAAAATACAGGGTGATGTGTACAACACAAAACTGTTTTTACACATTTGCAGATCAGTTCCTGTGAATTTGTGGGTCATGTTACATTTGTAAGTTTTTTTTACACATTTGTGGAATTTTGTCCAATGTGTACTGCAGAAGATCTGTAAATAAACATATACGCAAATATCTCACAATTTGCAAATACACACAATTAAATCTGTACAAATATATATTTATTTCACATACAAATTGTGATTTAAGCATTTGTGGATCCATTTCTACACACAGAATTGTTTTTACGCATTTGCAAATTGCTTCCATACAAGTTGCAGGTCAAGTGACATTTGCAACTCCCTTATACACATTTGTGGATTTTTGTCCACTCTGTCCCGCTGCGATCTGCAAAAAGAGATTTGTAATGCGTACGTGTGACAGCAGTTAATTATCCACACCAGCAGGTGGCGGAAGCGACATTCTCTCCAATGAATTCCTAGGATATCGACTGCACAGTCTATGGCTACGCCACTGCACTCCCCAGCGTTATTCTCATCTAACTCGTTAATACACAAATGTCACATCTTTTTAATCGCAGTAACGTAGACAAGCAGCTACAACCTATTTTTTCGCGAAACGAGCTTTCCTTCGCTGTGGATAATTGATTGATTGATCTCTTTTGCGCAGGCGGCCGAGAGACTACTAAGATCCGAACTAAGGGACCGTCTGCAAGGTGCAAAACCCGAAAAGCGCTGCTACGAAAACAGTCAATAACTTCACTGTCACACACTACAGTGCCTGGTTACAAATTAGAGAAAATCACTTTATTATAAGTGACGTTTGAAGTACGTTATAACGAGTCATTAATATATTTTAACTTATATGTTTCATATTTTATATAACCGAAGCTGTAGATTGTAAATTTAAACATTTCTCGTTCTTAGTGTTTTTTAGTTAGCTTAAATAGTAGCATAGTATTTATCCGATGATTCGTGCTAGCTGAGATTTACCGCAGCTTATACTGCCTTACCTTATTCGAAATGCAATTATAATTGTCATTGTTTTTGTCTTAATAATCAGCGCAATATGTTGATAATATGAATAGCTTGTCTAACGTTGATTACAGGACAGTGTAATAAAAATTACTGAATCACAAATTGTAATGTAATCATTATCAAACTTAATTCATATCTTCATAAAAAAATTTTTTATCCTGATTAATGAAAGAAATAGCATTTTCAGGTATGTCTTGCAACGTTAAGTTTTTTGTTATTAAACAATAAGGCATAATAATTTTTTTTTAATTACATGCATGTCATTTTGTGTTCTAATTCATATGATTTGTCATAATTATTTCTTAAAACAGTACATCAAACAATACAATAGCATGCAATGCAATGAAATTAGTGATCCAAAACATACAGGCTATTAAAATACAGGCTATTAAAATATTAAGACTGTGCAGTCGATATCCTAGGAATTCATTGGAGAGAATGTCGCTTCCGCCACCTGCTGGTGTGGATAATTAACTGCTGTCACACGTACGCATTACAAATCTCTTTTTGCATATCGCAGCGGGACAGAGTGGACAAAAATCCACAAATGTATATAAGGGAGTTGCAAATGTCACTTGACCTGCAAGTTGTATGGAAGCAATTTGCAAATGCGTAAAAACAATTCTGTGTGTAGAAATGGATCCACAAATGCTTAAATCACAATTTGTATGTGAAATAAATATATATTTGTACAGATTTAATTGTGTGTATTTGCAAATCGTGAGATATTTGCGTATATGTTTATTTACAGATCTTCTGCAGTACACATTGGACAAAATTCCACAAATGTGTAAAAAAACGTACAAATGTAACATGACCCACAAATTCACAGGAACTGATCTGCAAATGTGTAAAAACAGTTTTGTGTTGTACACATCACCCTGTATTTTTGTGGATATGATTTTACACATCACAAATGTAAAAATACACATTTGCAGATAGTGAAATATTTGCGCATCATTGTACACATTTGTAGATTGTCTTCCGTGGGTTACAAATATTAAAGTCCAATTAATTCTTCCATATTCCAGCACCTTGTTGAATCTATGCCACAAAGAATTGAGGCAGTTCTGAAGGCAAAAGGGGGTCCAACCCGTTACTAGCATGGGGTACCTAATAAAGTGGCCGGTGAGTGTAGTTTCAGAGTGATTGCCGGATACACTGAGTGTGAGGGGTCCAGAGGTATAAGAGATAGTGGGGAGTGCTTGGCCGTTGAGTGCGTGCACTGCGATGGTGTGGCATATGTAAAGTCAACTCAAGTCAAGTCACATTTATCTATATAGCGCTTTTCACAATACAGATTGTATCAAAGCAGCTTCACAGTGATAACATGACAGTAGTACAACACAGATAAATAATATTGTTAAATGTTAAATAAACCCAACTAAGCAAGCCAAAAGCAAGGCAAAGCAAGGCGACAGTGGCAAGGAACCAAAACTCCATCAGATTGGATGGAGAAAAAACCTTGGGAGAACCCAGGCTCAGTCGGGGCCAGTTCTCCTCTGGCTTACATTCATATTGTTTTTATATAAATATTAAATATAAATATTGTTTATACATAATACGGAGCCATAACATATCGCCAGCATTGAGTCGTCTCTTCACAGGCGTTGGGCATCTGAGATCCCCGTGAGAGGCTGGATACAAACTGGACCTGACGAACGCCATTTTTCATGGGACAAACGTCCCGAGATAACAGCAGAAAGGCAGATGGAAAATAATTAGCATAGCTGATGTTCAGAATGATTTCCATTATACAAGAGTCGGTGTTAGAAAATCACTATCTCACAAACTCTCCGCAAGCCGAACGTGTCGACCCGTTTGTCTAAAAGGCTGTCAAGCCCCACTGGTGCGTTAAGCAGTTTCAGCGACAAACGGTTCTGTATGGCATAACAGAGGACTAAAAGGTAAGCATTATGTGAATACTCTGACTGAAGAGATGCGTCTTTAGTCTAGTTTTAAACTGTGTCAGCGAGTCAGAGCCTCGTACCGTATTGGGAAGGCTATTCCAGAGTTTTTGGAGCTAAATGTGAGAACGCCCTCCCTCCTTTAGTGGACTTAGATATCCTAGGAATGACCAGAAGCCTTGAATTTAGTGATCTTAAAGAACGCGGTGGATTGTAGGGCGAAAGAAGGTCCGTTAAGTACGTTGGAGCTAAACCATTTAGGGCTTTATAGGTCAGTAGTAGTATTTTGTAGTTGATACGGAACTTAATAGGTAACAAGTGTAGAGATGATAAAATCGGTGTAATACGGGGGTACTCAATTAGGACCGCGGTCGGATCCGGACCCAGACGCAATACAATTTGGACCGAAGCCAAAATCAACATTATATAATTTATTCACGATCCAAGCGTTTTTTAATTAATGCGGGATTTCACGCCTATATTGTTATCCAACTAGATGTGGGTTAACTTAACTTCTGTGTCTGTCCAATCCAACGATCCAATCAGGAGCTGTAATAACTGTAATCACCATGACAACTCACTCACTCGTCGGCCGCGCTGTGTGTGTGCGCGTGCATGCATGTGTGTGTGTCATTCGCAACGCAGGCGCGGCTAATCCATCTGCGGTACACATTTCCTTGCTAGCGAAAATCATGGCGTGCTCAAAACCTGACAAAAAGAGAAAAGTCGATTCTGAAAATCGTGAATTTAAGACAGAGTGGACTGACAGATATGCATTTGTGCTGCCGGCGGGGAGCACAAAACCCATGTGTTTAATTTGCAACGAGACGGTTGCCATTGTCAAGAGTGGTAACCTAAAACGTCATTATGACTCAAAGCAGGGACACTTTGACCAAAATTACCCGCTTCAATCTGAGGTAAGAGCCAGAAAAATCAAACAACTGCAATCATCATACCATTCAACACGCAGTGTAATAGTAAGATCAGCCACCCAACAAGAACGTGCAACTGAAGCCTCATTAAGAGTGGCATGGGTCTTAGGAAAGCACAAGAAACCATTCTCTGACTCTGAGATTGTGAAGGAATGCATGAATGAAATAGCAATTGCCCTGTTTGAGGGAACTCAAAAAGATGACATCATACAAAAAATAAACCAAATATCTTTGTCTGACTCCACTGCTGTAAAGCGAACTGAAGTCCTTGCTGAGGATTTGCTTGACCAAATGAAGTCTGCAATAAAAAAGGCTAAATGCATTTCATTGGCTTTGGATGAATCCACAGACAACACAGACAACGCACAACTTCTGGTGTTTGTGAGATTTTTTGATGAAGAGAAGGGAGAATTCTGTGAAGATGTGTTAGGCCTCACAGCCCTCCATGGACACACAAGAGGGGATGATATTTATGAAGCACTGATGCAGATGCTGAGAGACAGAGATATAGACCTGAAGCATGTTATTTCCATTGCTACTGATGGAGCTCCATGTATGATTGGAAGAGAGAGGGGATTAGTGGCACGCTTGAGAGCTCATCACCCTGAGCTAATTGCATATCATTGCATAATTCATCAGATGGTTTTGTGTGCCAGTCTTGACGAAAAGTACGCAGAGATCATGACAACAGTAATGCGACTTGTGAACTTTTTGAGGGCATCATCTGCTCTGCAGCATCACTTGTTGCGCTCATTCCTAACAGAGGTGAATGCAGAATTTGATGATTTACTCCTTCACAACAATGTCCGGTGGCTTAGTAAAGGCAGGGTTCTGGAGCGCGTTGGACATTACGGAAAGAGTTGGAAACCTTTCTGTTGGATCAGAAGAGTGCAAAAGCAAAACAATTTATGGAATTTATGCAGAATGAAGAAAAAATGGAAATTGTTGCATTTCTATCTGACATTACCTCCCATCTCAATGATCTGAATATGAAGCTCCAGGGCAAAAATAACACAGTGTGTAACCTCACATCAGCTGTCTGTGCCTTTCAGAAAAAACTGGAGCTTTTCAAGTGTGACTCACAGCAGGACCTGCTTCACTTCCCAAAGCTTTTAAATCAGACAGCAGGAACACATCGTCATCACAATCATGCTGAATTCTTGGACAAGCTGATAAAAAATGTCCAAACTCGCTTTGGAGATTTCCCTCTGGGAAAACAACTCTTACTATGCATGGAAAATCCATTCCTTGTCAAAAACATCGCAGAATTTTCAACTGAAGCCCTGAAAATCTGCCCATGGGCTAGTGCTGCTTCTCTTCAATCAGAGCTAATTGAGCTTCAGGAAAACCTTGCACTGCAGGAGTCTCTCTGTGACCCTACCACCTTCTGGACTAAGATGGTCCCTGCAGCAGATGTCCCTTCCTTGCAGAAGGTGGCCCTTCAAATTCTCACCATGTTTCCATCAACATATTGTTGTGAGTCTGCCTTTTCAACTATGAATATGGTGAAAAACAAATACAGGAGCACCCTCAGTAATGAACACTTACATCAATGTCTCCCGCCTGGCCCTTACACCTTTCATGCCCAAGTTTAAAGGGACACTGTGTGGGATCTACCCCCATCTAGTGGTTAAAAAGTGTTTTGCATTCAAACGAATTTTGCTCTCCAGCGCCTCGCTTTTCAAGTGCGTACTGCATCTATGGTTGCCGTTATGTACCAAAAATGCTATGACAGGATGTCTTGTAGTAACACTTCATCGAGTTTCTCTCCGGATGAACAGGTTTGTAATTAAAAAATAAAAAAACAGCAACGTGACACAACAAACAAATGAATGTTACAGTATTAGTTGCTGACACTGAAAAACATGAACTGTTGTAATTAGTAGTAATGCCGACTTTATTCGTTATATTTTCTGACTTACGTGATTGTTGGATATCATTATCGGATGATTCAGAAGTAGGGAGAGGAAGAGGGAGAGAGAGAGGAAGAGGGAGAGGAAGAGGTAGAGGACAGAGAGGCAGTGGATCAGTGGGATCTAGGCGAGGAGATGGGACGACGAGGAGCGCGAGTGTCAACACAACGACGACAAAGATACCCGGCAGCTACAAGAGACGATCAAAAGTAGGATTGACCCTCTCCAATGTTCACAAATGAAACTATAGCCATAGGCTACATACAAAATTACTGCATGCGTCTGCATTATTCGATGCGGTCACAGTATAAATGATAAATAACATAAAATGTCAGAAAACTAAAATCTTGAAATAGCCTTAGGTGTGCAAACAATGCAAAAACAATCATTATCTCTATATTCTTAATGAATTTATAGGTTATAAAGTGTAAACTTACAAACCTTGATTTTAGCACCTTCACAATGGCAGCTATTGAGTAAAGTAACGTTACTCAGCTGCTATTAATCAAAGAGTTTGTTTAACTTTAACTATAAATGTTATACTGTCTATATAATAAAATACACAACCAAGCAATGACAAACAATTAAGTAAGACTGTAACATTAACTTACATGTTGAGAGAGAAAGGCTACTTCAGCGTCTCTTTTGAAATCTTTCTGCTGCATTAGCTCTTTCCACCTTGAAAACGCTAACTTATCCCGACATTTACTCTGGTTTTTTGCAATCTCCGGTCACGTTTCCTTTTTCTTTCAAGTCTGGCCTTTTTTTGCGACGAGGTCTTCTTGTGGCTCGGCGTATGTATGGTCCGCCATTAACGTTACAAATAATAGAGAAATAAAAAAAAAACATAGGACTGCAATGCACTAAACTAAACTTGCCGCGAATGCGCCTCAATGCTCTCCTCCTCCGTTTCTGATGCTTTCAGTCACGTGACGCTAGCTCTGAGTCTGAACGAAAACGCGTTGTGGAAACGCGTTTGGCTGGTGGTACTTTTTGACACTCTCTGCTATTATAGTTTTTCAAGATGGCAGAACGACATGGAAGCCTCCGTGAACCTACCCGTCCCATGATAATTAAGATAATAAATTCTTCATTTACGGGGATAAGTCAGATAATTTGCAGAGGTATTTGTACACCATTAAGGACATATTTATGAATAAAAATATTGATTTCAGATAATAAAATACCTACAGAACTACACAGTGTCCCTTTAAAGAACTGGTGGCACAAAAAAAGGTGTCACTTTTCACACTAATAAGGCCAAACCACATCAACTTTTGTACATAGTTTGAACGTTTTGTGAGATTTACCACCTTTTTTTGTTGGAGTTCTGTTTTTGGATTTTGACTATCACTGTTCCGGACCCTGGACGCAAGGAAAATTTGGTGAGTGGACCTTTTAGGTTTCTAATTGAGTACCCCTGGTCTAGTATAACACCCAGGTCTTTTACTGTAGTGGATAAAGTAACAGGACATCCATCTATATTAAAGTTGTATTGTAAGAGGTTTTGTGAGTAGTTTTTTGGACCAATAAGTAATACCTCCGTTTTATCTGAATTTAATAGCAGGAAATTACGCGTCATCCAGCATTTTATATCTTTGAGACACTCGGTCAATTTAGATGAGTTAGTGTTTTCGTCTGGTCGATGATGAAATATATAATTGAGTATCATCAGCATAACAGTGGAAGTTAATTCCATGTTTTCTTATAATATTACCAAGTGGCAGCATATATATTGAGAATAGCAGAGGGCCTAAAACCGATCCTTGCGGTACTCCATAGTCTACTGGCGTTATCTTTGATTTTTCCCCATTTAAACAAACAAAATGAGAACGGTCCGATAAGTACGATCTAAACCAGCTTAATGCCTGTCCCTGAACACCAGTGTAGTTTTGTAGTCGATCCAAGAGTATTTTATGATCTATAGTGTCGAACGCAGCGCTAAGATCAAGTAGGACTAGTATTGAGAGACAGCCTTGGTCAGAAGCTAGAAGTAAATCATTTGTAATTTTAACTAGCGCAGTTTCTGTACTATGATGCGGTCTGAATCCTGACTGGAATTTTTCATAGATATCATTTTCTTGCAAAAAAGAGCACAATTGAGCGGACACAACTTTTTCTAGTATTTTTGACATAAATGGAAGATTTGAAATGGGTCTGTAATTTGCTAAGTTATTTGGATCTAATTGCGGTTTCTTAATGAGAGGTTTTATTACTGCCAGCTTGAATATTTTTGGAACATGACCTAAAGATAAAGACGAGTTAACAATATTGAGGAGAGGCTCTTCCACTACAGGTAACACTTCTTTCAGTAGTTTAGTGGGTATTGGATCTAATAAACATGTTGTTGGTTTAGAAGCAATGATAAGTTTATTCAGCTCTTCCTGTTCTATCGTTGTAAAGCGGTGTAGTTGTTCTAGAGGGGCCATAATTGAGGCTGAATCATAAGACACCATAGAGGATTGTACATTTATAATTGTGTTTTGGATGCTTTCTATTTTCTCATTGAAGTAATTCATAAAGTCATTACTGCTAAACTGTAACGGTATATTTTGCTCTGATGATGTCTGTTTATTTGTTAGTCTAGCCACGGTGTTAAATAAAAACCTTGGATTATTTTGGTTATTTTCTATTAGTTTGCGGAGATGCTCAGCCCTGGCTGTTTTTAGAGCCTTTTTATAACGTGACATACTGTCTTTCCACGCGATTCTAAAGACCTCTAAATTAGTTTGTTTCCATTTACGCTCTAAGATACGAATTTCTCTCTTGATAGCATGCGTATCACTGTTGTACCAGGGTGCTTTAGTTTTCTCTGTAACCTTTTTTAATCTAATTGGTGCAACAATATCTAATGTACTAGTGAAAATGGTGCTCAAACTGCTAGTCATTTCCTCTAATTCATCTGTTTGTTTGGGTTCATTTAGCAGCTCAGATAGATCAGGTAAGCTATTTGAGAATCTATCTATAGTGGTTGGAAGGATTGTTCTGCCTTTTCTTTAACGTGGCGCAACGTGACATATTTCAGCAGTACGTATTATGCAAGTCACCATGTAATGATCAGTGACATCATCGCTTTGCGGTATAATATCTATATCAGTTGGACTGGTTCCATATGATATAATTAAATCTAGTGTATGATTTAGACGATGAGTGGGGCCACTGACATTTTGTTTGACCCCAAAGGAGTTTAATAAGTCTGTAAACGCAGCCCCTAAAGCATCATTTGTATTATCTACGTGTATGTTGAAATCTCCAACAATTATTGCTTTATCGACATTCATCAATAGAACCGAGAGAAAGTCTGCAAACTCCTTTAGGAATTCAGCATATGGCCCTGGAGGTCTATATACAGTAGCCAAGGCTAGAGATAATATGGATTTCTTTCTTACATCTGAGAGCGTAACATTTAGCACAATTACTTCAAAAGAATTAAACTTGTGACCTGTTTTCAGAGTAACATTAAAAATATATTTATAGATTGTCGCAACACCACCGCCGCGACTCGATCAGACGAGGCTCATGCTTATAACAGTATCCTGGTGGACTAGACTCATTTAGACCGAAATACTCATTTGGTTTAAGCCAGGTTTCAGTAAGGCACAGAACATAAAAATTATTATCTGTGACCATTTCATTTACAACAACTGCTTTAGGTGTGAGCGATCTAATGTTTAGAAGACCTAGCTTTAAAAATTGTTTTTGTTCACTGATATTTAGATTTTCTGGTTTAATTACAATAAGATTTTTGCTAGATCCTGCACTAGATTTATTGTTTGGCTTCACTAAAACGAGGAATAGACACAGTTTCTAAATAATGCTCCACACTATGCATATTAGTTAAGTTTGGACAACAGAGGCTGCGATTTGGACTTTGACTTACCAGTCATCTGGTGCGTAACGTCTCGGAGACCCGATTCCTGCTGGGGTGGAGTCCGTCTGCCCGGTACAGCCTGGGTCGCTCCCAAAACAGATGCCAATTATTTACAAAGAGCAGTTTCTGTTCATTACACATTAACATTAGCCATTCATTAAGTGCAAAAAGTCTACTGAACCTTTCCTGTCCTTGTCTGTACGTGGGAAGCGGTCCGGACACAATGATCGTTGCTTTAGGCGCTGTGGTGCGTACCGTCTCGATCAGGCTCATGTAGTCCTTCTTCAGAACCTCTGTCTGCCGCAGCCTGATGTCGTTCGCTCCCGCTTCCAGCACAACAGCTCCGATGCGCGTGTCACCGCCCATGATCTCGGGAACCTGAGCGGCGATATCAAGAATATGGGCACCGGGGAAACAGAAAGTGCGTACATTACCTTTACCCGAAGTAGCGCGGACATGACGGACCATGGATGTCCCGATGATCACGGCGTCATCGCGTTCCGGCTCGCGAAGAGGGGAGAAGTGGTTCCGAGTGGAGATCTCGAAGACCGGGAGGGGCAGAGAGGTAGCTCTGGTCCTGGCTCGTGTCCTCCGCTGCGTGATCCATGCTCCATGGTGTTGTAACGGTGCCGGAGTGAAAGAAGGGCGGGCTGATCGGGTCGTCCTGGGCAGAGGAGCATACGGAGTAGATGAAGAAGGACTCACAGAGTTAACGTTACTAACCACTGATTTGTGAGCGTCGGCGCGTGAAGCTTCAAGTGTTGAACGCCGATCCAACAGCTCGGCTTGCTTCATCAGCAGACAACGGATCTGCTTCTCGACGAGTTCCAGCTCCTGTTTCACCGTGAAGAGCTCGAATGTGTCCTCACCTGCACACAGAGGTAACATTAGACACTCATCGGATATGTTCGCCATTATAAAAAGATGAACAGTAAATTAATATCCCGACTAATTTAGGACTGAAATGCTGGATACAACCCGTATCTTTTCAGTGAAACGGGTGTAAAATGAGACGGCCGATAGGCGAAGGGCCACGCGTGGAATGCTAGCGGGCTAAAGGCAAGTAGCCTAGATTTAGAAAATTGGATCTAAGTAGCGATATCAAAGCAATCCAATTGTTTTTTATAAGGAATAGTATCGAGGATAAGTTCACATGATAGAAAAATAGAAAGTGCTAGTTTATAAATGAGTGGTAAAGAAGAAAATCAAGGATTAATGAAGAAATTCTCTGGAGCTACAAACACAAATACAGATCGCACGCGTATGTGCCGTAAAGGCAGGTTCTCACAGCAAATGCCTATGCCCCGTTGATGCAGGCTCTAAGCAAAGCAAGTGAGAAGCCTTGAGTCAGCGTCTCGATAGGCGAAGGGCCACGCGTGGAATGCTAGCGGGCTAAAGGCTAGTAGCCTAGATTCGGAAAATTGGATCTAAGTAGCGATATCAAAGCAATCCAATTGTTTTTTATAAGGAATAGTATCGAGGATAAGTTCACATGATAGAAAAATAGAAAGTGCTAGTTTATAAATGAGTGGTAAAGAAGAAAATCAAGGATTAATGAAGAAATTCTCCGGAGCTACGAAGGTGCGTCAGTTTTAGGCGGCCAACTGTTGTGCCAATATGTGCAACCAATATGTGCAGTCCATGAAGTTACCTTCAGCCCCGAGTACAGTAGTGCTTGACAGTCGTGAGTGTGAGCTGACCACCTGAGTCTTACCGGGAGGAGTGTAGATGTTGATGAGGTCTTCTCAGCGGAGATCCCACCCAACAGTAGCCTCAGATTTACTGCCGGGCTTGCCCTTTTACCGGGCAGTTGAAAGCGAAATGTCCTGCCACACCACAGTAAAGGCAAAGGCCCTGGGACCTCCGCCTTTCCTTCGCCTCCTGGGAAAGCCGAGCTGGACCGACCTGCATGGGCTCATGATCGTAGACAGGGCTGACCGCGTCCACGCTGTTGAGTCTCGGCGTCTCCACCGCTCCGAAACCCTGAACCGATCCCTTCCGATGTTCGACTCGGGAGAGTCGAGAGTCTACATGAAGTTCCAGATCGATCAACTCATTGAGGGTAGTGGGTAAGTCCAGTGCATAAATCTCATTCTGAATGCGGTCAGCCAGCCCATGCAGGAACATGTCCCACTGCGCCTCCTTCCACTGACACTCCGCCACCAAAATCCGAAACTCGTTTTGCTTGAAATCCGCTAGCCTCCTTGCTGCCTCCTTTCCAGCGACCGAACGGTCAAAGACTCCTTTCATGGCGGCGGCGAGTGTCTGGAACGAGGCGCAGCATGGATCCTGGTTCTCCCACACCGCCGTCCCCCACAGAGCTGCCCTTCCAGTCAGGAGCGTGAGTACAAACGCCACTTTGCTTCGTTCGGTGGAAAAGGTCCTGGGTTGCAGGGAGAAGTGCATTGAACAGTGTGCTATAAATGCTCTGCAAAAGTTTGGCTCACCATTGTAGGCGTCAGGAACTGGTAGTCTGCAAGCAAATTATTTATAATGTAATATTTTAAAACTAACAGGTATATTCTGTAACACTGTACAATCAGCACATGGGCGGAGTGGACCTCATGGATCAGTGTGTGCCCCCACAGACGCAAGAACAAACGATGGTACATCCAGTGTTCTGGCCCAGAGATGGAGCAAAAAAGAAAAGAGGATGCTCAACATTGATAGGACATATTCTGTAACACTGTACAATCAGCACATGGGGGAGTGGACCTCATGGATCAGTGTGTGGCAATGTACCCAGTGGTGTAGTCTACGTGATACGCAGGTATACGCCATATACCCACTAGAAAATGTCAAGGATTTCCGTATGCCCACTAGGAAATGTCAAAGATCTCTGTGTAGGGATCTTGCCAGGCAAATCGACCAGTCATCGATCGATCGACCCCCCCCCCAACAAACGCACACACATACACCGCCACACACACACACATTCTTCCACTCACTGGAGTGAGATCACGTTACAAGACTGTGGAATGTGCTGAATGTCTCTGAACCAAGAGATGGACTTTTCTGTGTTAAAAGACATTTAACCAGATGTATTCAATGTGTTTCTATGTATGTGTGTTTTTTCCCCATGTCACCGTGAAATAACTTTGTTTGGTTGCAGCATAAATAGAAGTTAGAGATATCTTCTTTATGCATCATAAACCGAAATAAATGTTCCTTTAATGTAACATAATGTTCCTTGATGTCTCCAGAATGCTTATTGAACGAAACACCCGAATATGCACAGAGATGTAAAGTAAAGTGTATTGTTAATATGTTTTACTGCCAAGGAAGATCGAACTGTTTCAATATTAGCCCATTGAACACACCCCCTCCCACAAGGAGCGCGTGCTCTGTGAAACAAAGAGCAATAAACCAAGAATTTCCCGCTGCAACATCCATCTCCCTGGTTGGCTCAAGCCAACAGGAAGGGGATGGATGTCTCCAAGAGGATAAAGGCAGCGCGCCAGCTCCGCCCTTTCTCCTCCAAAAACACCTCATGTCAAGAAGCACGTAAAGGATCTCCTCACGGAGATCCGACCCCAACCGGGATCCTTTCTTTGATCGTCCCAAAGTTTCGTCTTCTCCTCAAATGAACTACCAAGTTCGTTTCCCAGGAAAGGAAGTGGACTTTGCCGATCTATTTCCTCGGGTAACGTCACCTCAAAGACTTTTAAGCCTTTCAAACATTCGCGCCGAATGCCGACGAACGCCACGTGACCCCCACGGAACAAAGGGGCCACGCGCAAGCGACCAACCATGCACGCGCCAGGACGGGACGCGCTCACGCACTCCACGGAACGCGCGCATACAGGAGAGCATTCAACGTGCGGCCCCGCAGGGCCTGGCCACGAACCCGCGACACACACAGACCAAACATGTTGTGCAAGTATAACGTTACCTTCTTTTAGAGCTTCTCAGAAGCATAAAGAAAGTGTTTTCATGGTGTTCAGAAAGATTAATTGACTGTTTGGTGACTGTAACTCCCTCTCTCTTACCCTCACTCTCTCTCTCTCTCTCCCAACTCACTTATCGTCTAACGCCCTGCGTCGTCTTAGTTTGTGTTTAATGTTTGTATATACATGTATCATTGTAACGTAGTAAATGCTTACTTAGTTGCCTTATTGAATGCTATAGTTGATTAATTAAACCAATATACTCATCCTGACTGATTCACTGTATGCTCATATCCAATTCCCTGAAATGCAGATCAAGCTACAGCTTTACATAACTGAAGAAACCTAAAGGGTATTTTTTTTTATGGAGTTGGAATGCTGAATTCTTCTGGTCAGAGAATTAAGTTTTCCCTGCTCTATAAATTAATTGAGCTAATTGATTTTACCTGTCGTGTAAAACGTGGTCTGGGCAATTGATTACAATTAATTTGTGGTTAATTGCAGAGATACACATGGATACAGATAGGTAAAAGTAAAAAGAAAGCCCTCATCAAGGGATTTATTAACATGTAAGACCGGTCTGATCCAAATCTGTATGAATAATTATTAATTATGAATTATTAATTATGATATGCAAATTCCCCCTCGATTAGACCTACACAGTCTTTACATCTGTATGCCCACTTTAAAAAGCATGAGGATTCGTAACAACATCATTTTTTGAAAGAACTTTTATACGGCTTCAGCCCCTCTAAACTTCTGCCTAGCCCCCCTAAAAAATTGTGATTAATGTAGGCTACAGAATTTCGTGTTCGCTTCAGTCCTGTTATCAGATTCAGTGGTACAGAGAGCACGTTGAAAACAGAGGACAGGGTGTGTGTGTGTTGTTTGTGTTCATCTGAGCTTACTGGTCTGTCACTGCTCATCAATGTATGATTATTTGGGATGACAAATCAAATCGAAGTAGGCGGGCTTTATGTTCATAGACGCTGCTGAGCGCGAATTTCAGCAGAGCGACTCACTGAAACTAATCGCATCGGCAACAAGCACTTTAGTCACTTGATTTCAAAAACAACACATTTTAGATCGCCTCTTATTTAACAAACGACATAAATGAATGCTCTACTAGAGTTACCTGGAGATGTTTTATTTTATTTGTTTGTATTGGTACATCCGTGCTGCGAGATGTTTCAATGGGGACATATCACACGCAAATTACGGCTATGTTCGCGTCTGACTCCTCGCTCGGTCAGTCTGCTGTTTCCTCTTTCTCTGTTCCTCCGACATTGCTTTCCTAGCTTTCTATATCTTATATGCCAGCTCCGCCATGATGATAGTGTGACAAACTCCATCCTTCTCGACCTTGTTCCTGGATATGTGCAATGTTGCCGTAAATGAATATGTTACATCGCGAGAGCTGATATCACGCGATACTTTCTGATGCTGAGGCCGGTGAGATTTTTCCGCTCACAGGCACCAGGGGGGGTCAAGACGCCCCCATTCAACCCGAAAGAAGTCATATAACCATTTCAATAACTCTGAAGCTGTTAAATTAAGCTAAAATAACTGCATAGTGTCCCTTTAAAGTGTTTGCAGTAAAGCTAAGCAAAACCATTCAGCGTGGGATCTAGTGCTAAGGGAGTGGTGGGTAGTGAGAGACTTTTGAATCTACAGGAGAGTGAAATAGTTTTCTAGGAGAGTGAATAGAAAATTAATGATTTAATTTTCATTGGTTTGCATTAACTGCATGTTAAATTGGTTTGTTAAATACATACAGTCCACTCAAGTGAACATCTGAAAATCTTTTTGAAAAATATGTGTAAAAAAAAGTTCAAATATTGGTTTTCATGTCCTGAGAACAATAAAAACACATATGAAAAAAATCATAATAGAGGGAATGCATGTCACTTTTTCCG
The DNA here is from genome assembly GCA_030378365.1 of Hybognathus amarus. Classification (NCBI taxonomy): domain Eukaryota; kingdom Metazoa; phylum Chordata; class Actinopteri; order Cypriniformes; family Leuciscidae; genus Hybognathus; species Hybognathus amarus. The sequence goes on along the minus strand of JAQIUQ010000050.1, from coordinate 99,747 downwards.
CTGGAACAACCCCTCTCACCCTGACTGAGTGGCAAATACGGTGACGCATTGCTGCCACATACATATTATTTTTTTTCCCTCAATTATGTCATAATAACGAGATCTTATGTCGTTTAAACGATATTTTCTCGTAATAACGAGATCTTATGTCGTTAAAATGACATACTTTCTCGTTAAAACGACATAAATATCTCGTTTTAACGACATAAATATCTTGTTATAACGACATAAATATCTCGTTATTTCGACATAAATATCTCGTTTTTTCGACATAATAAGGGGACATTGTAATAAGCATTAAGCTACATTTAGCGTTTTTAAGGGAGGAAAATTAAACGCTTTGCATTTATATTAGCTATCTGATTTTTGTAGTAGGCCTATACTTTATTATGATTTTAGTATTAATAATGCATGCACAATTATCCGTGAACTTGATAAATGTATGTTTTCATTAGGCTACTATATCCACAAACAAATTGCTTTCAGTTATGTGTGCAAAATTCGGAATTTAACGAATGTGCAGCGATTTGTACAAATAGAGACTGTTTGTGTAATACATTTGTTTTATTTTGTATTAGTGATAATTTGCGCGTCCATTTATTGAGATCTCATTTGACGGCAATTTGCTTAACATGTAATTAAACGCGTTGAGTTTATATTCTGAGCTCATCAGATTTGTACATATACTTTATTAGTATGATTATTTAGTGTGGTTTGAAAACTGTCCGTTATGTTAAGGTTTGTATTCATTTCAAGACTGGGAATTAAAGAACGCATTGTAGTTATGTTGGGACATTCTAAAACGCTTAACATTAAAAAGGCTAATTGGCTTACTGTACTAAGACATTAATATTAAAAGATCAAACTCAGTAAACATCATATTAATAAGCTATAGACTATGCAAGCCACGTTAAGCTTTTTAATAACGGGTTTCTATGGAAGGAAAATGCTTAACGTGTAGGGTAATTAAACACGTTGCGTTCATATTCTGTGCTCATGATTTTTTTTTTTTGCACAACACAAAGTATAGCTTATTTATATGATGTTTACTGAGTTTGGTCTTTTAATATTACTGTCTTAGTACAGTAAGCCACGTTAAGACTTTTATTGACGTTAAGTGTTTTAGAATGTCCCAATAAAGGGACACGCAAATTATCACTAATACAAAATAAAACAAATGTATTTTATACACAGTCTCTATTTGTACAAATCGCTGCACATTCGTTAAATTCTGAATTTTGCACACAACTGAAAGCAATTTGTTTGTGGATATAGTAGCCTAATAAAAACATACATTTATTAAGTTCACGGATAAGTGCGTGCATTATTAATACTAAAATCATAATAAAGTATACTACAAAAATCAGATAGCTCCAGAATATAAACGCAAAGCGTTTAAGCATTTTCCTCACATAGAAACTCATTATAAGAACGCTAAATGTAGCTTAATGCATAGTCCCCTTATTATGTCGAAATAACAATATGTTTATGTCGTTATAACGAGATATTTATGTCGTTAAAAGAAGATATATATGTTAAAACGAGATATTATATTGTTATAACGAGAAAAGTATGTAGTTTTAACGACATAAGATCTCGTTATTACGAGAAAATATGTCGTTTAAACAAAAAAGTTGAGGTGTATTTGCTGCCTTTGTCCGCTAAGAGGCGCTACAATCACAGACTTTGAAAAGTGTCAGTTTTTTGTGTAATCTACAGCTGTGCCATGGCTATTTCAGAGCGATTGAAAGTTGGTAGCAGATTAATTCAAGTGAAACGTAGTTAAATTAATTAATTAATCACAATACTGAAATTAAATTGAAAAAATAATTAAACCTTAAAACATTGCAGTCGAAACACATTAGGCTACATCAATGAGGCTTTACAATCGTATAAGACAATAATACATTAGCAGTCTAACGATAGCTGTGTGGTTAAGGCATCATCCTCAACCTCATAGACCTCCTGAACGACGCGAGATCGAACCTCGTTACATGCTGTTATCCGACAATTTTTATGTTTTACCGTTCTTAACTTAAATAGGTAGCTGTTTATTAGCGAGTTTATTAACTGTTTATTTACTTAAAGTGTCCATAATTTGCCACTTCTCATTGAGAGCTGAGGTCGCAGATAAATTCAAGGTTAACACTGTAGCAGCTATACTTGGGGACGGGTGGGACATGTCCCGACCACTTTTTGCCAGGGTCCACTTTTGAAATCTTAGCTAACAGCATTCGTTTCATTCGTTTGTTAAATTAGAGGCGATCTAGCGCTGAAATGTGTTCAGTTCACTCGGACGCACGCTGCAATCCGTTGTGGAGGTTTCATTGGTTCCGGTGAAATCACAAATCAAAATAGGCTACACACAACGTGTCCCTGCTCCTCTGGGTTCTAATCCGCACTCGTACAATTTTTTTTTTACCCTCATCAGAACAGAGAATATTTTTCAGTGGTAGTATATCAATACACATGTAACGTGAGGGTTCGGTATGTGGTGGTAGATCACTCTTTATAATAATAAACAGCAGACATGCGGTTTTGATGAGGGGAAAAAACTATACGAGTGCGGATTAGAACTCAGAACCTCCACTGGACCATTACTGCACATACACAGAATAGGCGAATCTGTGCATTTATTCACGTTAAAATGTACCACTTTGAAAACATATTAGATCCGACCAATTAAACCCAAAGTATCATAACATTTTTGGTCGGACATCACATCTTTGTATACATTTTATTTATTTATATCAGTAAGCTACAGGAAATCGTCTTTGAAGACATGACCTTCGCGAAAGAGAAATAAGAATGAATGCTTCATTGTACCCAGCACTTTTGAAAATGCCCTTCCGTCTCTATCCCTAGCACATTTCGAACCATGACGCCCATGAATGTAGCTAAACGAATTCATAATCACAATGCTGTAAATTCAAATGAAATTAATGAAAGTAGGCACACTTCAGCATTAGGCTGTGTGCCCAGTTTTTCTATAATTTAGAAAGGCTATTTCAATAGGTTATACTTGTCTTTTACTTTGTGTTATTCTAATTTGTTAGTAGATGTATTAAATTAAACCAAATGATCATAAAATTAAAACATTTTCAGGGCTTGCAGTTAGGCTACTAAACGTTACTGCATTTGTGTTTAAGCCTATGGTTTAAGCATGCCGAAATGCCTAGCGGCAAAAATAAACAAGTCGCATTAAAGTCGGGACATTGCGGGATTGTGCAAAACAGCAGCAATTGCTGCATTTTAAAATGTAAGTTTAAGGCAAAAATAAACAAGTCGCATTAAAGTCGGACTCGGGACATTGCGGGATATTGTGCAAAACAGCAGCAATTGCTGCATTTTAAAATGTAAGTTTACTATCTGTTCATTAAAAAAATGCTGTCTCTCTGCTGAAATGGCCTGGAGGTCTGTTTTAATCCAAACGATTTCTGTCAACAATAGTGGAATGATTAAAACATTGTATAATGTGATAAATAAAAACTGAAAACTGAACAGAAAACTGTTTAAATTCATATTGAACAACAAAAAAATTAGTAGCCTTATTATTATGTTCGTGTGTTCCTCATCCTGGAACTGTTAAATGAAGAGGTGTTCATGGTCTGACGACAGTTCAATTTGTAAAAGAAGTTCTGATAAAGTTATGTGGCACTAGCCTTTTGTTTTACATAGCTGTGAAATGTGAATGGGGTTGCTCACGTGTTAATCAAATGTGAGAAAAACATTATGAAACGATCAGAGGTGCCTATTCAAACTGGGGGCACATGTCGTGCCCTCTCAGATTTATGAGGCAAATTTATTTAAAATGTAGCCGACTTATATAGGCTAGGCTATAGCCTACCTGTAGGCTACATATTTTTATTTAGCCTATTTATTTAAATACACTGTAGATTACGTAAAAATACGGTACAATGTACCATACAAATTTGAAGGATTTTTCCATTTTTCCGTAGGCCTATTTATCTTTGTTTTTTGTCTAAGCTTGCGTTTATTTTTTTTTAATTTTTTTTTTGAAGTTGGATTTCGGGTGTGTGGATATTCTGACACTAATGTGGTAAAACCCGAAAATTATGTTTTTCTAAATGTCAAATAAGCTGTTAACATAACTTTAACGTTAATTAGTTATAGCCTACCATGGCATGTTAGGCAAATGAATGTCTTGAGTAGGTTAAAAAACGCGGTGCTCCCATTGAAAACAATTGAAAAATTACGCCAGGCATGTGGAAAAACGCTTTGGTGGACACGGTCTTTCAAGTGGGGGAGGGCGCATTTGCATTTGAATGTTGTGTTACTTTCTAAAAACATTTAACGTGTGACACACACACACACAACTGAGAAACATTTGTAAATTCGTGCCCAGGGATTAATAAACCATACCCACGAGTTCCTAATCCGTGCTCTCAGATTTGTAAACCGTGCCCACAGTTTTTGCAATCTGTAGCCACAAATTCATAAACCGTGCTCACGCTTTCGCAATCTGTACTTACGGGTTTGTAATCTGTACTCACGGATTTGTGGCTCATCCCCCAGAGTGTGCCGCATGATTCAACCAGGCCTTCTAGATGAGGGATGCATTGTTTTTAAAGGGACTTCACATACCAAAAAAAAAAATATATATATAACAAAAAACACAAAGTTATAGGCCTATAAAAATAAAACATTCATGAATTGTTTTATGATTAACATGATTAATTAGTTCACGTCTTAAGTGAACTAATTTAAAGTTATAAACGCAAATAATAAGCCTAATAATAATAATTAGGCTATTATTATTACATTTAGGCTATGTGGGATAACAAATTTTATTAACATGGTTAATTTAATGTTTTAAATGGAGAAAGTCTCTAGATCTTTGAAAACAGTAGGAATTCCCAGCATGACACTCCTGACTGTCTTTTGACCACACGGGAAAGTTTATCTTTCCTGTTTCTCGTCTCTTCGTGTAAAATGCCTGTTTGAAGTTTTCACCTGCTCTGAGACCATTTGCCTTGGAAGGCTCCAGGGTCACATTCATTAGCATTTGCTTTGTTTCAGTTTCTCCCCCAAAATGTAATCCCTCCCTCTTTGAAATGTATAAATCAGAATGTAAGGTTATTTTACATTAGACTATCCTTGAGATGACTACAGTGACGCAATAAAGAACTTCTGCGTTAAAGAGCTCAGAGTCTCCTGGTCTCCTGAGTTGCTAACTTTTCTACAAGGAAGAAAAGTTTTCTACAATTTGGTGCCGTGACCCGGATAGAGAAATCTTACCTGAATCCAGAACTGAAGCTTCAAGCAACAAAAGATTAACAGAGAATCTCAACTGAATCTTGAAAACTTCAAGCGGACTGAGTTCCAGAACAAGATCAACAAAGCGGACTGAGTTCCAGAACAAGAACAAAAAGAACTTTTCTGACTGAGTTCAGGACTGAATAATAATACATTTTATTTATAATGCGCTTTTCTAAAAACCCAAAGCGCTACAAACAACAAAACAAGTAAAATACAAGTACAAAAGTAATACAAAATAATCATTACAGTACACATCATTAAAATACAAATCATATCATATCTATGTAAGCAATTTTAAAAAGATGTGTTTTTAACAACTTCTTGAAACTGGCCAATGTGGGAGCATCTCTAACAGTAAGAGGAAGTGCATTCCATAACCTGGGTGCCGCGACAGAGAAAGCTCTCTCCCCCATTGATTTTAGTCTACAGGGAGGTTGCTGAAGAGTAAGAGAGTCTGTAGACCGGAGGGATCGAGAAAGGCGCATACAGGCCTGACTAAGTCACAGATATAAGAGGGAGCTATTTTGTGCATAGCTTTATAAGTTAGTGTGAGAGTTTTAAAAGCAATACGTGACTGGACAGGTAACCAATGCAAACTATAGAGCACACCTGTAATGTGCTGACGTGGTGAAGTGTGTGTCAGCACACGTGCTGCTGAATTCTCAATGTACTGCAGGCGTTTTATAGATTTAACAGGTAAACCAACAAAAAGTGCATTACAGTAATCAATCCTGGAAGTAACAAAAGCATGAATAAGCCTTTCAGCATCCGGTAGAGTAAGATAGGGCCTAATTTTTGCAATGTTTCTTAGGTGATGGAATGCAGATTTCGTAATACTCTTAATGTGAGAGTCTAGTGTTAGGTGGGCGTCAAAAATCACACCAAGGTTACGAGCAGAAGAAGATGGAGCTAAAACAGTATCGTCCATGATCAAGTTAAAATGTCTCCCTTTGTGAGTAGCAGCAGGTGTGCCAATGAGCAGAATCTCTGTCTTAGATGAATTCAGTTTTAAGAAATTATGATGCATCCACGCTTTTATTTCCTGCACACAGTCCGAAAGAATTTTGGAGGTCACAGTAGGATCAGATTTAGAGCTGATGTAAATTTGAGTATCATCAGCGTAAAAATGATAACCCAGACCATATTTCCTAATTATTTGCCACAAAGGAAGCATATACACACTAAACAATATGGGACCCAAAACAGATCCCTGAGGAACACCAGAGCGGACTTGTTCAATGTCAGATTTGCTGTTTCCCAAGACAACAAACTGGGAACGATCAGTGAAATAAGATTTGAACCAATTTAAGACAGAACCAGTGATACCAAGCCAGCTCTCCAGCCTATTTAGCAGGATAGAATGGCACACTGTGTCAAAAGCTGCACTCAGATCTAATAATACCAAAACGGTAGAGGCTCCAGAATCAGCTGAGACAAGCAGGTCGTTCATAACACGAACCAGGGCTGTCTCAGTACTGTGTCCCTTTCTAAACCCAGATTGAAAAGGTTCGAAAAGCTTGTTGGAAGACAAGTGTGGGTGGAGTTGTGCCACGACAACACGTTCTAAAACCTTGGAGAGAAAGGGGAGGTTTGAGATAGGCCTGTATTTTGATAGGTCAGACTTATCACATCCAGGCTTTTTAAGGACTGGTGTGACAGCTGCAACCTTTAGGGCTTTTGGAACAATACCAGTCGTAAGAGAGGTGTTCACAATGCTACAGATGAGGGGACTAATTGAAGAAAGACACCCCTTCAGAACAGATGTTGGGATAGGGTCAAGGGTACTTGTAGTAGTGTTCATAGCCATCACTAATTGTGAAATATAATCAGTAGTAACTATGTTAAAATTGGAAAATGCAGATTTAGGAAGAGTAGCTGGATAGGTCTCAGGAATAGGAGAGCAAGGTAGCAGACTGATGGACTTGTGGATGCTTAAAATTTTTTCCATAAAAAATGTGAGAAATTTGTTACACTCCCGGACAGAGGAACAGACTGATGGCTGAGTAGGTGCAAGGAGTTTGTGGATCGTCTTAAAAATCTTGTTTGGGTTTGCAGCACCATCCCTAACAACTGACGAATAATACTCTGTTCTTGCTTTTTTAAGAGCTTCAGCATATTGACATAAAAAAGTATCATACATTAGCTTGTGGACAGTTAGACCTGATTTTTTATATTGGCGTTCAAGCTGTCTGCTTTTCACCTTAAGTGCCCTGAGCTCAGTGGTATACCAAGGAGATGATTTGACAAAAGAAACAACACGTTCTCTGCTAACATGTCTAAAGCAGATGACAAGATAAAATTGTAGTGATCAACAGATTCAACTGTTAAATGCTCTGATATCATGCAAGAAAGACTGTCAAAATTAATATTCTTGACATTTCTAAAACTAATGACCCTCTTTTGAGCATTTCTTAAAGATGGGATATTTAAGTTAAAAGTGAGAAGCTTATGATCACTGATACATAGGTCAGTACTGTCTAGCTGGACGATGTCTACCTCGACAGAACACACTAGATCAAGTGTGTGACCCTTGTTGTGAGTGGGAAATTTTACATGTTGAGTCATATTAAAACAATCAAGTATCTCCATGAATTCCACAGTTAGACTACTATTGACATTGTCCACATGGATATTAAGGTCTCCAGTAAGAATCATTGATGGACAGACAGAGCTAACAGATGTAAGTAGCTCTGAGAGCTCATTAAAAAATAAGGAATTAGGCTTTGGAGGTCGATAAATGAATACAATAAGAACAGAAGAAGTACCATTCATTTTAAATGCAACACACTCAAATGATGATACGCAGGGAATAGTGATTTCCGCAAGGGATAATTCATCTCTATCTCATCTCTATAACTGCAAGACCGCCCCCTTTACCACTCAGACGTGGCCTCTGGATATAGGTATATCCCGGTGGAGTACTCAGATTTAAGTTTAAGAAGTCATTTGGTTGGTGCCAAGTCTCACAGATATTTTTTCATACAAACAACGATTCGGTGAGTTTTCACTCTATTCAAAGAACCAGACCAGTACCAAAGTTGTGCCTCTGCGCCGTCAGAGAGTTATCAGACAGCTGTAGTGTTTGATTAACTAAAGTTATCCTTTAAAAGTTGTCTTTTAAAGATGAAAGATATCCTCTGTTATCAGGCAGGGAAGATTGACATTAAATGTTAATATTTTGGGATCCTCTGAATAAGTCAGGGAAGTTGAAAGGTATCCTCTAAACTTAGGGAAGATTAACATTACGTGTTAATATTTGGTGATAACCTCTGTTCACAGAGAAGAATTAGCATTTTTTAGTGCTAGGTATTTGTGGTCATCCTCTTAAAGTTGTGGAAGGTGAAAGATCCTTTCCATTTTCTTTCAGGGAAGATTAGCGTAACATGCTAATAGTTTGTGTTGTTTTTGTTTATTTTGTGTTGTTACCCTCTAAAAATTTACTTTAGAGATGAAAGTTTGATCCTCTGTACAAGCAGGGAAGATTAGCATAAAGTGCTAGTAATAGTGTGGATTTCCTTTGCTCTGTCAAAGAAGGTTTTACAACAGTCGATCTGTGTAAACAAGTGTAGCATCTGTTGATCAGAGAAAGTTAGTTGTTTTGTGTGGTAACAAAGAAACTCACAAAATGGTTAGGAAAAATGCTAGGTTGATTCCTACAACTGAGAAAAGTGGCCTTGCCACTCCATTGTGGTCAGATAGCGAATTTAAGTCATTGTTAGGAGAACACATTGACTCCATAGTGACTCAGTCAGTCAGGTTGAATTTGACAAAGAAATTTGGCATTCACCCAGAAAAAGTATGGTCTATTGAAGATTGTAAGAAAGTGCTTGGAGCAAGTATTCTCAAGAACAATGTGAAGGTCATTATCTGTTGTCACAAATAATTGAGCTTATCCATTGCACAAGAACAAGCTAGGTGTATTGCTAAGTTAACCCTCTTGTGGTGTTCAAAACCCTATAACACTTGTGGTGTTCCCGGTTAGAAATGACCGGCCCATAAAAAAATAGCTTATAAATCACTCATTATACCATATTTTCACCCAATCTTGGATTCAATCTTTTTGTCAACTTGTTCTCTTTCAATTCGGACTGGTTTTATATTTCTGTTTGCATCTTATTAATCGTAGGCCTCGTTTGTCTGAGAGTAGGCATCTCATTTTTTGAGTAAAAAATTTATACTTTTTGAGTAAATTTGGAAATATGAATTTTTTTGGGGAAAAAATGGCTACTGTTCATCACACTAGTCTACTCTAATGTTTCACCAGGAATTTTGTTTTGAAACTTTTGTTTTGTAAAAAATATGGCACATAGTCACACTTGTGGTGTTCCCGGTCAAAAATGACCGGCCTATACAAAATAGCTTATAAATCACTCATTATACCATATTTTCACCCAATCTTGGATTCAATCTTTTTGTCAACTTGTTCTCTTTCAATTAGGACTGGTTTTATATTTCTGTTTGCATCTGATTAATCGTAGGCCTCGTTTTGTCTGAGAGTAGGCATCTCATTTTTTGAGTAAAAAATAAATAATTTTTGAGTAAATTTGGAAATATGAATTTTTTTTGTGGAAAAAATGGCTACTGTTCATCACACTAGTCTACTCTAATGTTTCACCAGGAATTTTTTTTTTGAAACTTTTGTTCCCATTCAGGGAACTTCGAGCTGCGTGTAACCGCAATGGGAACGCCACTGCGTGAATGCGTATGAAGCACGTATGAAATCAGACCAATGGCGAAACGGAACGTCATAGGCGGGGTGACGTATCGAGCCAGGAAACTATAAAGCACCCCCAAAACACAAGCGCGACAGCTTCTGAATCTTCAGCAAGCGCTCTCTGTGTGAAAAAGTGAAAATCAGTCTGTGTCTTGAGTGTTTTTGTCTGTCCTTAGTTTTGCTAGGCAGGAGTTTTTCTCTTAAAAAGAAAACTTGGTTGACACATAGTAATGGCGAGCGAACAACAGTTCAGGAAGTGTGTTCATCCCTGCCCACGCTACATCACGGGTGGGGATACACACAATCTGTGCGTTGTTTGTTTGGGAATGAGGCATGCACAGTCAGCCCTCAGGGGGCTGGCTGTGAGCATTGCGAGCGTCTGCCCATGAAGACGCTCCGCTCCCGCCGTGCCCTCTTCGAGGAGAGTGGTGCAGTTCGCGCTGCCCGCGGTTCTGGTCCCGCTGCTGCCGAGGCACAGCGAAGGCTGCAATCGTGGGGATCGCAAATGGATTTGTCAGCGAGGATGGAGACGGGCTCTGCCTTTTCTCTGCCCTTACCTGACAGATCCAGCGCCTCAGATCCGGGCTCGGGGGTCTGCGCTGCGGTTTCTCCCGACCGGGCTGAGGCGCCCTCACTTCAACTATCCAGCTCCGAGGAGTTGGATGTTGTGAGTGTGGATACAGCGGAGACTGGAGACTCGTCACTTCAGTCTCCAGCGGGCGAGGAACTAATGGAGGTTTTGACTCGCGCAGTTGAAAAGCTTAGTATTGAGTGGCCAGTCGAAAACAGGAGACTAGAGTCAAAAGTAAACTCGATGAAAGATTTTTGCCATCTCACTCATTGCCTCCACGCCGGTGTTTACCTTTCTTCCCGGATGTTCATAGAGAAGTGACAAGATCATGGAATAAACCGGTGTCTGCGAGAATCCTCACACAGCAGACATCGGTCTATTCAAACATTTCGGGAGCTAGGGCGCATGGTTATGGGACGATGCCGAGGATGGAGGAGGTTTTGGCGAGCCATCTTTCTCCTGATACGGCATCGTCCTTTAAAACACCGGCGTTGCCCACCAAGCCACTCAGAAACACCTCGGCTTTGGTGGGCAAAGCTTACTCGGCGGCGGGACAAGCAGCCGCATGCCTGCACACCATGTCTGTCCTGCAGGCTTATCAGGCAGACTTATTAAAAGATATGTGTGAAGGGGGGGAAGTGAACTTTGATACTGTGAGAGAGTTAGGACAGGCAGCCGATTTATCTCTCCGTGCCACTAAGGAGACGGCCAGATCAGTTGGCCGTTCTATGGCAGCCCTAGTGGCCACGGAGAGACATTTATGGCTGAACCTCTCCAATATGAAGGATAAAGAAAAATCCTTCCTTCTGGATGCGCCGCTGTCGACGGTGGGCCTCTTCGGTGACTCGGTTAATTCGGTCATCGAGAGGTTCCAGGAAGAAAGAAAGCAGGCGGCGGCGCTCCAGAAGGTTATTCCCTCCAGAAGGTTATACCCCGACAGAACACACGAGATCAAGTGTGTGACCCTCTGTTGGTGAGTGGGAAATTTTACATGTTGAGTCATATTAAAACAATCAAGTATCTCCATGAATTCCACAGTTAGACTACTATTGACATTGTCCACATGGATATTAAGGTCTCCAGTAAGAATCATTGATGGACAGACAGAGCTAACAGATGTAAGTAGCTCTGAGAGCTCATTAAAAAACAAGGAATTAGGCTTTGGAGGTCGATAAATGAATACAATAAGAACAGAAGAAGTACCATTCATTTTAAATGCAACACACTCAAATGATGATACCAGGAATAGTGATTTCCGCAAGGGATAATTCATCTCTATCTCATCCTATAACTGCAAAGACCGCCCCCTTTACCACTCACACGATGGCCTCTGGATATAGGTATATCCCGGTGGAGTACTCAGATTTAAGTTTATGAAGTCATTTGGTTGGTGCCAAGTCTCACAGATATTTTTTCATACAAACAACGGATTCGGTGAGTTTTCACTCTACAGAAGACCAGACCAGTACCAAAGTTGTGCCTCTGCGCCGTAGAGAGTTATCAGACAGCTGTAGTGTTTGATTAACTAAAGTTATCCTTTAAAAGTTGTCTTTTGAAAGATGAAAGGTGTATCTCTGTTATCAGGCAGGGAAGATTGACATTAAATGTTAATATTTTGGGGATCCTCTTGAGTAAGTGATGGGGAAGTCGGAAGGTATCCTCTAAACTTAGGGAAGATTAACATTTCCATGTGCGTGTTAATAGTGTGATAACCTCTGTTCACAGAGAAGAATTTAGCATTTTTTAGTGCTAGGTATTTGTCGTCATCCTCTTAAAGTTGTGGAAGGTGAAAGATCCTTTCCCATTTTCTTTTGGGAAGATTCAGTAACATGCTAATCAGTTTGTGTTGTTTTGTTTATTTTGTGTTGTTACCCTCTTAAAAATTTACTTTAGAGATGAGTCAAAAGTTTGATCCTCTGTACAAGCAGGGAAGATTAGCATAAAGTGCTAAGGTGAGGGTGCGGTATTTATCCTTCTGCTGTGAAGGAGAGGTTTTACAACAGCTCTCGATCCTGTGTAAACAAGTATGTAGCATCTGTTGATCAGAGAAAGTTAGTTGTTTTGTGTGGTAACAAAGAAACTCAGCAAAATGGTTAGCGAAAAATGCTAGGTTGATTCCTACAACTGAGAAAAGTGGCCTTGCCACTCCATTGTGGTCAGATAGCAAGAATTTAAGTCATTGTTCAGGAGAACACATTAACTCCATAGTGACTCAGTCAATCAGGTTGAATTTGACAAAGAAATTTGGCATTCACCCAGAAAAAGTATGGTCTATTGGAGATTTGTGTAAGAAAGTGCTTGGAGCAAAGTATTCTCAAGAACAATGTGAAGGTCATTATCTGTACACAAATAATCCGGCTTGTCCGGTGCACCAAGAACAAGCTAGGTGTATTGCTAAGTTAACCCTCTTGTGGTGTCCAAAACCCCATAACACTTGTGGTGTTCCCGGTTTGGAGTGACATTGAGCCCATAAAAAAATAGCTTATAAATCACTCATTATACCATATTTTCACCCAATCTTGGATTCAATCTTTTGTCAACTTGTTCTCTTTCAATTTGGACTGGTTTTATATTTCTGTTTGCATCTTATTAATCGTAGGCCTCGTTTGTCTGAGAGTAGGCATCTCATTTTTTGAGTAAAAAATTTATACTTTTGAGTAAATTTGGAAATATGAATTTTTTTGGGGAAAAAATGGCTACTGTTCATCACACCTAGTCTACTCTAATGTTTCACCAGGAATTTTGTTTTGAAACTTTTGTTTTGTAAAAAATATGGCACATAGTCACACTTGTGGTGTTCCCGGTCAAAAATGACCGGCCTATACAAATAGCTTATAAATCACTCATTATACCATATTTTCACCCAATCTCGGATTCAATTGTTTTTGTCAACTTGTTCTCTTTCAATTCGGACTGGTTTTATATTTCTGTTTGCATCTTATTAATCGTAGGCCTCGTTTTGTCTGAGAGTAGGCATCTCATTTTTTGAGTAAAAAATAAATAATTTTTGATCACACTAGTCTACTCTAATGTTTCACCAGGAATTTTTTTTTGAAACTTTTGTTCCATTCAGGAACTCAAGCTGCGTGTAACCGCAATGGGAACCGCCACTGCGTGAATGCGTATGAAGCACGTATGAAATCAGACCAATGGCGAAACGGAACGTCATAGGCGGGTGACGTATCGACCAGGAAACTATAAAGCACCCCCAAAACACAAGCGCGACAGCTTCTGAATCTTCAGCAAGCGCTCTCTGTGTGAAAAAGTGAAAATCAGTCTGTGTCTTGAGTGTTTTTGTCTGTCCTTAGTTTTGCTAGGCAGGAGTTTTTCTCTTAAAAAGAAAACTTGGTTGACACATGAGTAATGGCGAGCGAACAACAGTTCAGGAAGTGTGTTCATCCCTGCCCACGCTACATCACGGGTGGGGATACACACAATCTGTGCGTTGTTTGTTTGGGAGTGAGGCATGCACAGTCAGCCCTCAGGGGCTGGCTGTGAGCATTGCGAGCGTCTGCCCATGAAGACGCTCCGCTCCGCCGTGCCCTCTTCGAGAGGAGAGTGGTGCAGTTCGCGCTGCCCGCGGTTCTCGGTCCCGCTGCTGCCGAGGCACAGCGAAGGCTGCAGATCGTGGGGATCGTAAATGGATTTGTCAACGAGGATGGAGACGGGCTCTGCCTTTTCTCTGCCCTTACCTGACAGATCCAGCGCCTCAGATCCGGGCTCGGGGGTCTCGCGCTGCGGTTTCTCCCGACCGGGCTGAGGCGCCCTCACTTCAACTATCCAGCTCCGAGGAGTTGGATGTTGTGAGTGTGGATACAGCGGAGACTGGAGACTCGTCACTTCAGTCTCCAGCGGGCGAGGAACTAATGGAGGTTTTGACTCGCGCAGTTGAAAAGCTTAGTATTGAGTGGCCAGTCGAAAAACAGGAGACTAGAGTCAAAAGTAAACTCGATGAAAGATTTTTGCCATCTCACTCATTGCCTCCACGCCGGTGTTTACCTTTCTTCCCGGATGTTCATAGAGAAGTGACAAGATCATGGAATAAACCGGTGTCTGCGAGAATCCTCACACAGCAGACATCGGTCTATTCAAACATTTCGGGAGCTAGGGCGCATGGTTATGGGACGATGCCGAGGATGGAGGAGGTTTTGGCGAGCCATCTTTCTCCTGATACGGCATCGTCCTTTAAAACACCGGCGTTGCCCACCAAGCCACTCAGAAACACCTCGGCTTTGGTGGGCAAAGCTTACTCGGCGGCGGGACAAGCAGCCGCATGCCTGCACACCATGTCTGTCCTGCAGGCTTATCAGGCAGACTTATTAAAAGATATGTGTGAAGGGGGAAGTGAACTTTGATACTGTGAGAGAGTTAGGACAGGCAGCCGATTTATCTCTCCGTGCCACTAAGGAGACGGCCAGATCAGTTGGCCGTTCTATGGCAGCCCTAGTGGCCACGGAGAGACATTTATGGCTGAACCTCTCCAATATGAAGGATAAAGAAAAATCCTTCCTTCTGGATGCGCCGCTGTCGACGGTGGGCCTCTTCGGTGACTCGGTTAATTCGGTCATCGAGAGGTTCCAGGAAGAAAGAAAGCAGGCGGCGGCGCTCCAGAAGGTTATTCCCTCCAGAAGGTTATACCCCGACAGAACACACTAGATCAAGTGTGTGACCCTTGTTGTGAGTGGGAAATTTTACATGTTGAGTCATATTAAAACAATCAAGTATCTCCATGAATTCCACAGTTAGACTACTATTGACATTGTCCACATGGATATTAAGGTCTCCAGTAAGAATCATTGATGGACAGACAGAGCTAACAGATGTAAGTAGCTCTGAGAGCTCATTAAAAAACAAGGAATTAGGCTTTAGAGGTCGATAAATGAATACAATAAGAACAGAAGAAGTACCATTCATTTTAAATGCAACACACTCAAATGATGATACGCAGGAATAGTGATTTCCGCAAGGGATAATTCATCTCTATCTCATCTCTATAACTGCAAGACCGCCCCCTTTACCACTCAGACGTGGCCTCTGGATATAGGTATATCCCGGTGGAGTACTCAGATTTAAGTTTATGAAGTCATTTGGTTGGTGCCAAGTCTCACAGATATTTTTTCATACAAACAACGATTCGGTGAGTTTTCACTCTATTCAAAGAACCAGACCAGTACCAAAGTTGTGCCTCTGCACCGTCAGAGAGTTATCAGACAGCTGTAGTGTTTGATTAACTAAAGTTCTCTTCCGAGAGGTTCTCTCGTACTGCGTAAGCTCAGCTTACGCTACGGGAAAGATTCATCTTTTCTGAGAAGTTGAAGCCAAAAAATTATCCTATAATTTTGTATCCAATGTCAACGCAGTTCACTGCAGCAGACCATGAGCGGGCTAGCTAGCAGCTCATTGGTTCGCTCAGGGAGAACTGCTACAGCCTATGAGGGAACTCGGTTGAACTCGTGACCAATGAGAAGCAGACACGCTCTCATTGCGTCAGAGCCCGGCCAAACGGAGTGGCCCGAGTCTATAAATAAGCGAGTTCCCGCTGTTTTCCGATTTTCATCTCTTCAGCGAGGCTATACGCACCTGCTGATCTCCGAGAGGAAGCCGCGTCGCCGTCGAGAAGGCATCTCTTCAGCGAGCGTGTGGACAGAGTCTGAGGAAGCCGGCCGTCTTCGCCACCTTCAGCCATCCTGCGAGCTAACGCCATCCGGCGACGTATCCTTACATTTGTATTTTGCTTGTGTTGTGTATTTTCACAAAAGAGCAGCGAGCGTCTTTTTAAAGATGCCTCGCACACCTCATGCCGCTCCCCTCTCAGCGCCGGAGTCCCGCGCTTATGTGGGACGAGCCGCTTACAGCTGTGCCGACCGCGGCTAGCTTTCTTTACTTTACAAGAGAGCTAGCTTGCCCCCGCGCATAGCTTCACCGAAAATGGGTTTATCAATGGTGTGTAGTCCCGCCGAGGCTGGTCCTGTTCGCCACCATCACGCCCTCTTATCTGCTCGCGCTCCTGTGCTTGTGTGTTACTGCTGTGGCTCAGTGGTAAAACACAAAGCTTTCGCGCCAGAGAGACCCGTGTTCGAATCCGGCTCTTGCAGATAATTTTTTGCACGACATGAGAAACGAGTGTGTTTTTAACCCGCCGAGGCCGGTCAACATCCTCTAACGTTTCTCTTTCCTCGTTCGAGACGGCCATAAACGCCCCCGTGCATAGCTTCACCGTGAATGAGTTTGTGTTACTGTTGGTCTCGCCGAGGCTGGACCTGTTCGCCACTAACACGCCCCCTTATCTGCTCGCGCTTTTCAGCTTATTGTGTCTTACTGCTGTGGCTCAGTGGTAAAATACAAAGCTCCCCGCGCCAGAGAGACCCGTGTCCGGCTTTTGCAGATAATTGTATGCAGCTCTGAGCTCGCGGCCAGCTTTCTTACGTTTCAGAAAGCGGCCGCGCTCTCCCGCGCTCATGCGTCAGCGGCGACATGAGAAACGAGTGTGTTTTTAGCCCGCCGAGGCCGGTTCAGCACCCACCTCTCTAACGTTTCTCTTCCTCGTTCTAGCGGCCAAATTGTCTATTTTGCAGCAACGAGCCTGTTATTACATGAACGCCTGCAATAACGCCGACAGATTCGATTGACGCCAATGCTGTTCAAGCACACCCCGTGTCTAACAGAGCCCACTCTCTTAGCTGGCTATGCCGCCTGAGTGTTATCTGTAACAGATGTGCCCACGTCCGTGCTCACATCTTCTTTCTGCCCGCTCTATTACACGGCCAGGTCGCGTGCATCCCAGCCTCTTCAGTCTCGTGCCCGCTCGCAGCGCTCACGTCTCTACATGCACGCGACCCCGCGCGCGTCAGGCTATATTTAGTCTCTGCCGCTTACAGCGCTCAGGTTTCTATCACGCACTTGCACGCGCGTCACCTGTGCAGCCTGTATCAGGCGAAAATGTAAACAGGCATAAGTGCATAATGTCTGGTTTACACCAAACATACTATAAGTGTAGTATATGTGCCCACAGTTCAGTGTTCACTCCTATACTCAAGCACCACACTTGTGCCCGCTGCAGTCTCGTGCCCGCTTGCAGCGCTCACGTCTCTACATGCACGCGACCCCGCGCGCACCACAAGTGCAGCCTTTCAGGCTATATATAGGCTCTGCCGCTCACAGCGCTCAGGTTTCTATCACGCACTTGCGCGTCACTTGTGCAGCCTGTATCAGGCTAAAACGCAATCAGGCATAAGTGCAGAATGTCTGGCTTACACCAAACATGCTATAAGTGTAGTATATGTGCCCACAGTTCAGTGTTCACTCCTACACACAAACACCACACCTGTACCACGCTCACACTGTAAGCGCGCTCACACACGTGCTCAGCCCGCTATGTGTATACACATACATGTGTTGTATACACACGCTTTTTGTGTAGAATATGCGCCCACATCCTGTGTTCGCCCATACACTAAGCACCACACTCCCTGTGCCTCTGTCAGAGCCCACTCTCAAAAAGCGGACACTTCCCCTTGAGTGTAGGTCCCGTTGCCTAAACATTCTCAGCGTGCCCACACACTGTGTCCAGCCCGCTATGTGCAACAATCTGGCCGATATAGCCAGTCACCCGCTAGTGTCACGCTTCTAAGCGTGGGAAGCTATCCCGGGAATCTCCCCATGGGTGCTAAGCACAATAAAATACGGCTATCTGTTACAGTTCCGTCGCCGCCCTCCACGCTTCGGGCGCGGCCCGAAACTACAGTGATTTTAGAAGCAACAAACAGTCCTCCCGTTCGGCCTATCCTTGGCACCCCGTACGTTCACGAAGTGCATGGATACGGCGCTCCGCCCCCTGCGGAGCCAGGGGCTGCGAATTTTGAACTATTTGGACGATTGGCTGATTTTGGCACAATCACAGACGGAGCTACTGTCTCTTTGTACAGTCCTCCTCGACCATCTGAACACCTTGGGTCTCTCTGTCAACTGGACAAAGAGCTCGCTTCAGCCCTATCAGACGATTTCCTTCCTGGAAATAGATCTAGACTCAGTGGCTATGACGGCTCGCTTATCTACACAGCGCGCGCGCCGTGTTCAGCGTCTCGCCGCATCCTGTCAGATGGACACCCTCACACCTCTGAAAACTTTTCAGAAGGCGCTGGGTTACATGGCCTCAGCCTCCGCAGTACTTCAGCTGGGTCTACTGCGCATGCGCCCCCTTCAGCTTGGTTGAAGAGCCGTGTGTCTCACCGTGCGTGGACCACGGGCCGCCAGCTGATCAAAGTTATGCAGACCTGTATCTCGGCTCTGCAACCATGGACAGTGGCAGAAGGGTTTCAGTGGGGCGTTACCATGGGAACCGTCTCTCGCCGATAAGTCTTTTCGACAGACGCATCCAACTCAGGTTGGGGTGCGGTCTGCGAGGGCTCACCGGCCTCTGGCCACTGGTCAGTTCAAGAGAGCTCCCTACACATAAACTGTCTGGAGATGATCAGCGGTCGAGAACTCGCTCGCGTTTTTCCTCCCGCGCATTCGGGTCACCACGCATTGATCCGCTCAGACAATGCAGCCATAGTCTCCTATTTCAACCGTCAGGGCGGTGTCAGATCCAGGAACCCCTTCCTGATGACGAAATGCATTTTAGTTGGGTCCCAGAGCCACCTGCTCTCGCTAAGAGCGACGCACGTGCCGGGCCACCTGAATGACGGCCCAGAGACAGACTGTCCCAGGAACCTCATCCTTCCGGGAGAATGGTCCCTGCACTTTCAATCAGTCCAGAAACTGTGGCGATGTTCGGCAGAGCAGAGGTGGATCTCTTCGCGTCAGAGGAGAACGCTCACTGCCCAATACTTTTCTTAAGAGCGAGGACGCGCTCAGCCCAGGAGTGGCCAGACGCCCGCCTTAGGCTTTCCCTCCGGTCTCCCTGTTACCACAGGTTTTACAGAGGATCAGGGAAACACGCCACTCGGTGCTCCTCATAGCCCCGCGTTGGGAGAGTCAGACTTGGTTCCCGGACCTCGCTTAGCTGTCGCAGACAGCCCCGTGGCCCATTCCAGTCAGAGCAGATCTCCTCTCTCAAGCTCGCGGCACGATCTGGCATCCCCACCCTAAGCACTGGGCGCTTCATGCACGGGTGATCAACAACTATCCGATGCTGATCACCCGGGGAGAGTTAAACACGATCATGAACGCCAGAGCGGCTTCTACTAGGAAGCTCTATGCGTCAAAATGGTCTGTGTTCTCAAAAGGGTGCACCGACAAAAACCTAGACCCTCAGCGGTGCGACGTGTCGTCTTTGCTTGTCTTCCTTCAGGAGATGCTGGATAAGGGCAGGTCCCCATCCACTCTCAAGGTTTACGTGGCAGCTGTCGCGGAGTTCGCTGAACCCCGACGCGCTCAGTCTCTGGGCAAAGAGCGAGCTAGTCATCCGCTTCCTCTGGGGAGCTAGAAGGATGAACCTTCCGCGCCCCTTCGGTTCCCAATTGGGATCTTTCTATAGTTCTCGAAGCTATGGAAGCCTCCCTCCGTTCGAACCGTTAGAGTCTGTGGACCTAAAATACCTCTCGCTATAAACCGTTTCTGTTTGCCCCGTCATCAGGTGAAACGCGTGGGAGACCTTCACGCGCTCTCTTCTAGCGCTGCGTGTCTTGAGTTTGGACCCAATGACTACAAAGTCTTCCTCAAACCTAGACATGGATATGTCCCCAAAGCGATTGGTACCCCGTACAGGGATCAGGTTTTTCCCTATCGGCTCTACCCATCCGATAACGAATGTGACGCCAATCTCCTTTGTCCGGTTCGGACTCTGAGATTGTAAACTACAGCGCTGCCGCGTTCAGACGCTCTGAGCAGCTTTTTGTTTCGTTCGATGAGCGCACCAAGGGTCTGGCCACCTCGAAACAGACACTATCCTAATTGAATTGTGGACGCTATTGCTTCTGCTAATGCATCAAAAGACCTGTCATGCCCTTTGGGCATCAGGGCTCATTCCAACAGAGGCATGGCCTCACCGTGGGCATGGCCAGCGGCTTTTCCATTCAGACATATGCGTGGCAGCGGGAGGGCTTCCCCTTCCACCTTGTCAGATTTTACCTTGCAGGCAAAGCTACTAGCAGCCTAGTATGCTTCAGCTCTTATGTTGAGCTGCACTATTGGGAGTCACACTCAAAACAACCGGCGTGCGACTTGTTCTTCCCTCATGTGCTTACGTACTACACTATCACCGGCCCGCTTGCTGGTCCTTTTTATGTCACGTACATTAATTTCCCACTTATAAGGGTCCCCCGGATTCCCTCCCCGGGACTCATGTGGATGCCTAGCGCGCACGGCGTTGACCAGGTGTTCCCGTAGCGTAAGCTAGCTTCAGCAATACGAGAGAACCTCTCGTAAGAGAGCGAATTGGTTACCTAACGTGACCTCGGTTCTCTCTAGATGAGGGAACGAGTATTGCGTTCCGGCCGTGCTTGCGCTACCAGTGTTCTCGCTTCATTCAATGAAAACCGGAAAACAGCGGGAAACTCGCTTATTTATAGACTCGGGCCACTCCGTTTGGCGGGCTCTGACGCAATGAGAGCGTGTCTGCTTCTCATTGGTCACGAGTTCAAACCGAGTTCCCTCATAGGCTGTGGCAGTTCTCCCTGAGCGAACCAATGAGCTGCTAGCTAGCCCGCTCATGGTCTGCTGCAGTGAACTGCGTTGACATTGGATACAAAATTATAGGATAATTTTTTGGCTTCAACTTCTCAGAAAAGATGAATCTTTCCCGTGCAGCGTAAGCTAGCTTACGCAATACTCGTTCCCTCATCTAGAAGAACCGAGGTTACGTTCAGGTAACCGTTCGTTTATCCTTTAAAAGTTGTCTTTTAAAGATGAAAGATATCCTCTGTTATCAGGCAGGGAAGATTGACATTAAATGTTAATATTTTGGGATCCTCTGAATAAGTCAGGGAAGTTGAAAGGTATCCTCTAAACTTAGGGAAGATTAACATTACGTGTTAATATTTGGTGATAACCTCTGTTCACAGAGAAGAATTAGCATTTTTTAGTGCTAGGTATTTGTGGTCATCCTCTTAAAGTTGTGGAAGGTGAAAGATCCTTTCCATTTTCTTTCAGGGAAGATTAGCGTAACATGCTAATAGTTTGTGTTGTTTTTGTTTATTTTGTGTTGTTACCCTCTAAAAATTTACTTTAGAGATGAAAGTTTGATCCTCTGTACAAGCAGGGAAGATTAGCATAAAGTGCTAGTAATAGTGTGGATTTCCTTTGCTCTGTCAAAGAAGGTTTTACAACAGTCGATCTGTGTAAACAAGTGTAGCATCTGTTGATCAGAGAAAGTTAGTTGTTTTGTGTGGTAACAAAGAAACTCACAAAATGGTTAGGAAAAATGCTAGGTTGATTCCTACAACTGAGAAAAGTGGCCTTGCCACTCCATTGTGGTCAGATAGCGAATTTAAGTCATTGTTAGGAGAACACATTGACTCCATAGTGACTCAGTCAGTCAGGTTGAATTTGACAAAGAAATTTGGCATTCACCCAGAAAAAGTATGGTCTATTGAAGATTGTAAGAAAGTGCTTGGAGCAAGTATTCTCAAGAACAATGTGAAGGTCATTATCTGTTGTCACAAATAATTGAGCTTATCCATTGCACAAGAACAAGCTAGGTGTATTGCTAAGTTAACCCTCTTGTGGTGTTCAAAACCCTATAACACTTGTGGTGTTCCCGGTCAGAAATGACCGGCCCATAAAAAAATAGCTTATAAATCACTCATTATACCATATTTTCACCCAATCTTGGATTCAATCTTTTTGTCAACTTGTTCTCTTTCAATTCGGACTGGTTTTATATTTCTGTTTGCATCTTATTAATCGTAGGCCTCGTTTGTCTGAGAGTAGGCATCTCATTTTTTGAGTAAAAAATTTATACTTTTTGAGTAAATTTGGAAATATGAATTTTTTTGGGGAAAAAATGGCTACTGTTCATCACACTAGTCTACTCTAATGTTTCACCAGGAATTTTGTTTTGAAACTTTTGTTTTGTAAAAAATATGGCACATAGTCACACTTGTGGTGTTCCCGGTCAAAAATGACCGGCCTATACAAAATAGCTTATAAATCACTCATTATACCATATTTTCACCCAATCTTGGATTCAATCTTTTTGTCAACTTGTTCTCTTTCAATTAGGACTGGTTTTATATTTCTGTTTGCATCTGATTAATCGTAGGCCTCGTTTGTCTGAGAGTAGGCATCTCATTTTTTGAGTAAAAAATAAATAATTTTTGAGTAAATTTGGAAATATGAATTTTTTTTGGGAAAAAATGGCTACTGTTCATCACACTAGTCTACTCTAATGTTTCACCAGGAATTTTTTTTTGAAACTTTTGTTCCCATTCAGGGAACTTCGAGCTGCGATGTAACCGCAATGGGAACGCCACTGCGTGAATGCGTATGAAGCACGTATGAAATCAGACCAATGGCGAAACGGAACGTCATAGGCGGGGTGACGTATCGAGCCAGGAAACTATAAAGCACCCCCAAAACACAAGCGCGACAGCTTCTGAATCTTCAGCAAGCGCTCTCTGTGTGAAAAAGTGAAAATCAGTCTGTGTCTTGAGTGTTTTTGTCTGTCCTTAGTTTTGCTAGGCAGGAGTTTTTCTCTAAAAAGAAAACTTGGTTGACACATAGTAATGGCGAGCGAACAACAGTTCAGGAAGTGTGTTCATCCCTGCCCACGCTACATCACGGGTGGGGATACACACAATCTGTGCGTTGTTTGTTTGGGAATGAGGCATGCACAGTCAGCCCTCAGGGGGCTGGCTGTGAGCATTGCGAGCGTCTGCCCATGAAGACGCTCCGCTCCCGCCGTGCCCTCTTCGAGGAGAGTGGTGCAGTTCGCGCTGCCCGCGGTTCTGGTCCCGCTGCTGCCGAGGCACAGCGAAGGCTGCAATCGGTGGGGATCGCAAATGGATTTGTCAGCGAGGATGGAGACGGGCTCTGCCTTTTCTCTGCCCTTACCTGACAGATCCAGCGCCTCAGATCCGGGCTCGGGGGTCTGCGCTGCGGTTTCTCCCGACCGGGCTGAGGCGCCCTCACTTCAACTATCCAGCTCCGAGGAGTTGGATGTTGTGAGTGTGGATACAGCGGAGACTGGAGACTCGTCACTTCAGTCTCCAGCGGGCGAGGAACTAATGGAGGTTTTGACTCGCGCAGTTGAAAAGCTTAGTATTGAGTGGCCAGTCGAAAAACAGGAGACTAGAGTCAAAAGTAAACTCGATGAAAGATTTTTGCCATCTCACTCATTGCCTCCACGCCGGTGTTTACCTTTCTTCCCGGATGTTCATAGAGAAGTGACAAGATCATGGAATAAACCGGTGTCTGCGAGAATCCTCACACAGCAGACATCGGTCTATTCAAACATTTCGGGAGCTAGGGCGCATGGTTATGGGATCGATGCCGAGGATGGAGGAGGTTTTGGCGAGCCATCTTTCTCCTGATACGGCATCGTCCTTTAAAACACCGGCGTTGCCCACCAAGCCACTCAGAAACACCTCGGCTTTGGTGGGCAAAGCTTACTCGGCGGCGGGACAAGCAGCCGCATGCCTGCACACCATGTCTGTCCTGCAGGCTTATCAGGCAGACTTATTAAAAGATATGTGTGAAGGGGGGGAAGTGAACTTTGATACTGTGAGAGAGTTAGGACAGGCAGCCGATTTATCTCTCCGTGCCACTAAGGAGACGGCCAGATCAGTTGGCCGTTCTATGGCAGCCCTAGTGGCCACGGAGAGACATTTATGGCTGAACCTCTCCAATATGAAGGATAAAGAAAAATCCTTCCTTCTGGATGCGCCGCTGTTCGACGGTGGGCCTCTTCGGTGACTCGGTTAATTCGGTCATCGAGAGGTTCCAGGAAGAAAGAAAGCAGGCGGCGGCGCTCCAGAAGGTTATTCCCCTCCGTGTGCATGTCCCGGGGCTGCTGGGCGGAAGCAGCCCCGGCCGTGGAGTAGTAGTTCCTCGCACAGAGCGCGGCAGAAGAGGAGCGCGTCTCGGGCCCCTCCCCAGCAAAACTGGGCTGAGACGCGGCGTTCTCAGGCGAGGTCTTCCAGGACAAGACCGATTCAGGACGGTTATTGTCGCAGGAAGGCCTCGTCGAAAAGTCCTGACGCCATTGGCGTCAGGCTCCTGAGAGCAGGTCTCACCGAGACAGAAAGGTGTTCGCCGCAGTTTCCGGCGCCCGTTCGGTCTCGGTGCTCTCAGGGGTCTGTTCTGTTAACCTCGCCTGCGGGGGGTCTGCAGACGGTCGCGGCGAGCGGCGTCCAGAGGGACGCCTGCTCACCCAGAGGAGCGATATAGGAGTAACACCAAACCGACCAGTCCTTGCCAGTGCGCTATCTCAGGGTGTCTGTCTGTCGCTCAAAAATCCCCAGAGGCCAGTCTCGAGAGACTGGTACCCTTAGTACATTTTCTAGTGGAGTGGAAAAGTCTTCCGAACGTCATCTCGTTGGGTCCTGCAGACTATCGAGTGTGGGTACGCCGATCCAGTTCAGGTCGCGCCCGCCTCGCTTTCGGGGGTCGTATCCACTGCGGTGGGTCCCGAGCAGGCTCTGGTTTATGGAACAAGAGGTGAAGTCCCTGTTACTGAAGGGCGCGATAGAACGAGTTCTTCCTCCCGACAGGGAACGGGGTTACTACAGCCGCTACTTCGTTGTTCCGAAAAGGATGGGGGGTTGCGCCCGATTTTAGATCTGCGACAGCTAAATCGCGCAGTAGGAAGACCCAAGTTCAAAATGCTCACACTCAAACAGATCGTGTTACAAGATCAGGTCCGAGGATTGGTTTGTGACGGTAGATCTGAAAGACGCTTACTTCCATATTTCCATCCTTCCACAACATTCGGAAGTTCCTGAGATTCGCTTTCGGGGCGAAGCGTATCAGTATCAAGTTCTTCCATTCGGTCTGGCTCTGTCTCCTCCGAACCTTTACGAAATGCATGGATGCAGCTCTTGCTCCGCTGCGACTCCAAGGCATTCGCATCCCTAAACTACATCGACGATTGGCTGATTCTGGCCCAGTCGGAGGAGCAGGCGGGTCGGCATCGAGATGTCGTCCTCGCTCATATGAGAAGGTTGGGGTTGAGACTCAACGCCAAGAAGAGTGTGCTTTCTCCGGTACAGAGAACCACATTTCTGGGCGTCGTTTGGGATTCGACAACGATGCAGGCACGTCTGTCGCCTGCTCGTATAGCGTCGATTCTCTCGGCAGTCAGACAGGTGAAGTTAGGCCAGTCACTCACAGTGAAAGAGTTCCAGAGAATTCTAGGTTTGATGGCAGCAGCGTCCAACATCATACCTTATGGTCTGTTGCATATGAGACCTTTGCAGTGGTGGCTCAGGGCCAAGGGGTTCTCCCCGAGGGGAAATCCGCTCTCGCAGAATCAAGATCACGCGACGGGGTCTCCGTGCCTTGGATGTGTGGAAAGAACCTTGGTTCCTGTCCCTGGGACCGGTTCTGGGAGCTCCGTGTCATCGGCTAACGTTGACAACGGACGCCTCTCTTACGGGCTGGGGAGCGATCATGAGTGGTCACTCTGCTCGGGGCCTGTGGCAGGACCATCATCTCCACTTGCACATAAATTGCTTGGAGATGATGGCGGTGTTTCGGGCTCTGAAACATTTTCTCCCAGACCTGAGAGGTCATCATGTTCTAGTCCGGTCAGACAACACATCGGTGGTCTCTTACATAAATCATCAGGGGGTCTGCGCTCACGCCCATTATACAAACTAGCTCATCAGATCCTTCTATGGTCCCAGGGGAAACTTCTATCATTGAGAGCAATGTATATCCCAGGATGTCTGAATCAGGGAGCGGACATCCTGTCCAGGCAGGGGCCGAGGCCCGGGGAATGGAGACTCCATCCCGAGGTGGTGGAGCTCCTGTGGAAGCACTTTGGTCGTGCCGACGTAGATCTGATTTGCGTCCAGAGAAACGTCCCATTGTCCTCTATGGTTTTCGCTATATCCTCCAGCCCTGCTGGGGTTGGATGCGATGGTGCAGGCGTGGCCGAGGTCACGCCTGTACGCCTTCCCCGATCGCTCTGCTCCCAGGAGTTCTGGAGAGAGTTCGCCGGGACGGGGTCAGTCTGCTACTAGTAGCCCCGTACTGGCCGGCCCGAGTCTGGTTTGCGGACCTAATCTCTCCTCTGACGGGTCCCCCCTGGAAATTCCAGTCAGGAGGGACCTTCTATCTCAGGCATGCGGGTCGTTACTTCACCCCCGCCCAGATCTCTGGAGGCTGTGGGCTTGGCCTCTGAGGGGGCCCAGCTCATAGAGTCAGGTCTCTCGACTGAGGTCGTGGAGACCATCCTCCAATCCAGAGCTCCGTCCACGAGGAAACTATATGCCCTGAGGTGGAAAATGTTCACCTCATGGTGTGGAGAACGCCAGTTAGACCCAGTTAACTGCCCGGTGTCGGCGGTGCTGGAGTTCCTTCAAGAGCGTTTCTCCACGGGGTTATCCCACTCCCACACTGAAGGTGTATGTGGCGGCCTTGTCTGCTTACCACGTCCCTTTGAGTGGACTTTCTCTAGGGAGACACCCACTCGTAATCCGGTTTCTTCGTGGTATCCTGAGGCTGAGGCCAGTAGTGCGCACGAGGGTGCCAGCTTGGGACCTTGCAGTAGTTCTAGAAGGGCTTTGCCGAGCTCCGTTTGAGCCCATTGAAGAAGTTCCAGAGAAGTTTATCACTTTGAAAACCATCTTCCTTCTAGCTATTTCTTCCCTAAAGAGAATAGGAGATATTCAAGCCCTGTCAGTCTCTCCCTCGTGCCTAGAATTTGCCCCCGGCATGGCGAAGGCCTTTCTCCTCCCGAGACCGGGTTATGTTCCTAAGGTTCCAACTAATGTCGTTAGACCTATTGTGCTGCAGGCCTTCTGTCCTCCTCCGTTTCGGACTTCAGACCAGGAAAGACTAAATCTGCTGTGCCCAGTAAGGGCCTTGGATGCGTATGTCCACAGAGCTGCCCTGTGGAGGAAATCTGAACAATTGTTCGTATGCTTCGGACCTCCTAGAAGGGGTTGTCCGGCATCCAAGCAGAGGCTGAGGTAAGTGGGTGGTTGAGGCCATCTCACTTTCTTATGAGTCGAACCGGTCGGCCTTCCCTTTTGGCCGTTCGTGCTCATTCTACTAGGGGTATGGCTGCCTGCTTAAGGCATTTCTGTCAGGGGTCCATATGGATGATATTTGTGACGCAGCAGGATGGTCGTCACCGCACACTTTTGTGAAGGTTTATCACCTCGACTTCAGCTCCACTCCAGGGGCTCAGGTGCTTTCGTCTGAGTGTGCTTCCTGATTTTCAGCGGGACGGGACACTGCTGCACCATGGCGCGCGTTAGTGTCTAACGTTCCCATTCGGTTACACGCAGCTCGAAGTTCCCTGAATGGTAGCATGCTCTGGTTACGTCATGTAGCCTTAGGTCCCTGAAGGGAACGGGGACGCTGCGTGTATATGCCATACTCTCAGCATGCCCGTGAGCAGCTTGCTTCAGTCTTATCAGAAGCTGTCGCGCTTGTGTTTTGGGGGTGCTTTATAGTTCTCCATGGTTCGATACGTCACCCCGCCTATGACGTTCCGTTTCGCCATTGGTCTGATTTCATACGTGCTTCATACACATTTCACGCAGGCGTTCTCCCATTGTGGTTACACGCAGGCGTGCTCGTTCCCTTCAGGGAACTAAGGTTACATGCGGTAACCAAGAGCGTTTGTGTAAAAAATATGGCACATAGTCACACTTGTGGTGTTCCGGTCAAAAATACGGGCCTATACAAAATAGCTTATAAATCACTCATTATACCATATTTTCACCCAATCTTGGATTCAATCTTTTTGTCACTATATTTCTGTTTGCATCTGATTAATCTAGTGTAGCCTCATTTATCTGAAAGTAGGCATGGTCAAAAATTGTCACAATGGCCGACCATTGAAAGTGGAATGGGAGAGACTGAAAATAACAAAACAATTTAGTTTTCAGGAGGATGTTCATTATTTTCATGTACACATATGAGCATGTGTGCTTGCAAACATCAGAGCCCTTAGACTTGTGCATGTATCTGGATACATTTATACACACGCTACCCAAACACACACACGTGAAAACACACAAACTTTGAGTATTACACACATTCTTTTCCATAGAGAGAAATTTGATCCTCATTAGAAGTAATGTACACCTACACTCTCGCCATATTAATCCCGAGAGCTTGACCTCGTCATCTCTCTGGTGGGCTCTGTGAGTAGCAGCGCTCTGGCCCTCATCATTCCTTCCCTGCTTCAGATCATCACCTTCCATAATGAAGACATGAAGCTCTGGGTGATGGTCAAGGACATCGGCATCGGCCTCATTGGCCTTGTGGGCTTTGTGGCGGGGCGTCACATCTCCATCCAGGAGATTGTTGTCACGAGACGGCAACAGACACAACAGCACGCACCTTCAGCTCCTGTAAATGTTTACCAGAGTGACAGATTCAATGGAGGCTGACCTTCTGAATCATTTACTCACTACAGGCTCCTTTGCTGTATTCCTCTTGGGATTCTTCATCCTGAATGTCCATAGATGGCTCATGGATTTTTGATGTGCTTTTGTCTTTCAGTTTTTGCAGCACTGAAGTCTCATTGTATCGAGTTTCCCAAGTTACATTGGTTTTAAAGTCACTGTTTTAAAATCTTTTGGCAAAATCATAGACAAATGTAATGCTGAAAGTGATTAGAATAATACTCTGTTTTGTTTATCGATGTGGTTTACAGTGTTTAAATGAACAGATTCTCATTAAGTATTTTTTGTCACATTCATTTTTGATTTGATGGTTCATAAGTACTGTTTACTCATTCAGCCTTATCCAACCATCTTCGATACATCCATAAAAGATACATATTCAACAGATTCCATCTGTTTTAATCTCAGCAGAGAAATCTGTTGATATAACATTCAAGTTTTTCCCCAACTGTTTTACACATGACCTGATCTCAGTCAAGTTATGCAGTATATAATAGTTTTAAAACAAGCTTTAAATCTCATGATGTTTTGCACCCAAATGACTTAAAGTTCAGGCAAACCAACAGGAGTGTTTTAACTGCAAGTATGTTGAGTAACTTTAATTTTAAAACTTAACACCAGTACGGTTGTGTTAAATGCTTATTACTGAGGTACTTGAATTGTTTTCCAGTTGGTTTGCTTCATATCAATACTGCTGTATATATGTTAATGGCAGTGCCAAAGTTGTTGTTGTTTTTTGATAATTTACTGTACATTTAGTTGCACTCATTTCCAGCTGTTGTAATTGCATTGTTATTTGTTTTGGATTGGTTTCATTTTTGCCTTATTGTACATATACTGTAAGTGTTTTGACCATGCTCACCTTGTGTTAAAATGAACATATTTTACATTTTTAAACTTGGTGAAATTACATAAAAATGGCACCCCAGATGGAGACGAAAATATTAAACACTTGTGAGAAGAAAAAATGCACTCAAATCAGACCTTCTTTATTTCAAACAACTACACCCAATTCTTCAAACCAAACAACACCCCATTCTTCAAACAAAATGGCTGCATCTTCAAGCAGGTCTTGCCATGAAACGGATGGAGATCAAAACCAAACCCCAAACAAGACAACCAAAGAGGATGTTATGGATGTTGTGGCTTTTGATCAAGAGGGAACTCAATCCTTTCCTCCTGGCACCATCCCTAGAAGTACCTTGGAAGGTTTTCAGGCCATTTCATCTCAACACACTCTGCTAGACATGGACTTAACCAGGAAGTCTTGATCTCAGACCCCCAATATCACCTTCATCTCAGCCCTCCTTGGAATTTAACTTGGATTTATGAACACTCTGACTCTTCAGCAAATGAGTGAAATGACCAGAACACAATACCAGAGTCTAAAAGACACCCTGTTTACTGAAGTTGGAGAATTTAAAAATACTGTGGACACCCTCACCTTGCATGTGGATACTGCATCTGTGAAACAAGCAACAGAAATGAAACAGCTTATGAGTAGAGTAATCAGTTTGAGATATTTCAGGAAAGAGTTTAATAACATGCTGCATTGGCAACTAAAGAATCATCATGCTGAGGTATTGAAGGATTTCAATACAGTCATGGAACCCATGGCTAATACTCTGGATCTCATCCAAAAGAGCACTGATCAATATACTCAACAAATGAATACCTTTCTTGCTCAGACAGGTTCAAATAGTGATTTACAAAATGAACTCCACCAGTGTACACAACATTTCCATCAATTAGCTAAAGACATTGAAGCTCTCAAATCATCACAGCAAAGTTCAGTGAAAGCCAATGTTGCTGTACCCACAAATACATCACTATTTGCTTCTACGGATGCAGGAATTCCGGTGGTGAGTACCAGATTACAGCGACTCCATTCAACATTTCAAGGTGGTTTGGGTGACTGAGCTTAATTCCACAAGTGAAGTGGTTACCACTGGTGAAGGTAGAGGACGTTTTTTGGGAAAACAGCCTGTGAAAATTCAGTTCCCATGTTTTGGCCGAATAGAAGACTGTGATGATCCTTTGATTTTTCTGGAGAAATGTTATGACTTCATGGCTCTCCACCCTCTTTCTGATGAAGAATTGATAGCAACACTCAGGAATGTGCTCCATGGTACAGCTAGAGACTGGTGGGATGTTGCTCAACTTGAGACAAACACTTGGCAGGAGTTTGAAGCAAAATTTCTTGCTGCATTCTTGTCAGAAGATTATGAGGATGAGTTAGCGGAGAGAGTAAGAACACGTGTACAGCAGGAAGGTGAGAGCATAAGAGATTTTGCTTACATGTACCAGAGCTCTGTGCAAACGCTGGAAGCCACAGATTGAAGAGGATGAAGTTATTAAGTTAATCTTGAAAAACATCAATCCTCAGATGGCAAGTCAACTTCGAAGTAATGGAGTTACTTCTGTTGATGGTTTAGTCCGTCTTGGGCAACAGCTGGAAAAAGACAAGGAAAACCAAGTACAGTACGAACAACGAAAAACCTTGGAAACTCAGAACAACCAGTCCTGCTCAAAGTCAGTTGGCTAACCCGGTACCATCTTCAGTATCATAGGAATCCTCTAAATCTCCCTTCTGTTGGCATTGTAAGGGCCCTCACGCTCCGAATTCTTGTCCTCAGGGTGGGCCTGCTCAAGAACAAAAACTATAAAGGTCAGCAAGGTTCAAATTCTGTTAAAGGTAACCATGACAATCATCCAACTGTTAGCACTGTCACTCATATGAAATCCGTATACTCATCTACTCACCCTTTCAATACCTCTCTACCTCAGCAGTTGATTGTTCCAGTAAATATTGATTCTTGGCAAGGCCAAGCGTTGGTTAACACAGGATCTTCATATACCCTGTTAAATGAAACATTGTGGGTAACCATGGGTTACCACATTCAACAGCTCAGACCCTGGACTGAGGGAACAATTTATCTGGCTGATGGAGGAGACTCGGCAGCCATTCAGGATGGGGTGATGTAGAAATTACAGTACAATCATTAACCATTCCCTTACCAGTGGTTGTCCTAGCCCCACAAATGCTTGCCTTTCCTGTTGGGTTGGGTTTAGACTATCTTTTCTTCAGTGGTCTGCAAATGGACATCCGGAACAATGTCTATTGGTTTCAACCTGACCATAAATATTATTTTCTGACAAATGAAGCTCAATTTCATGAATGGCATAATTCTTCCCCTCTTGCTCTTTTTCTGGCGATTCCCCTGGTACCTCAAGGGAAGAACCAAACCCTCTGCATATAGCATGCCAAAACACCTGCCTAGATGAAAGAGGAAAGGAACGTTTTCTGATCCAACTTAAACAGAATTCCAATGTCTGCACAGCTGTTTTGGGGAAAACAAGTGTTCTGACACACAGGCTGCATTTGGAACCGGCATACTTCCCTACTATATAGTAGGCGAAGAAGTAGGCGAGCGAAAAGTACGTTCGAATCCTCAGTATTCATAAAAGAGTAGGCGGAGTTACCTGGTTGACGTACTAATTCATCGTAGATGTGGACGATAGTGCGTTCGAATATGCCTACTTTCCTACTATATAGTAGGCGAAAACAGTACGTGAAAGAAGCAGTACGTTCGAAACATCAGTATTCCTAAAAGAGTAGTCGAGAAGTTCCCGGATGATCTCCTGCTTTCGCCCAGATTTTTGAGTGCTTGTCCGATCTTACTCATCTATCCCAGGAGGCAGACGCGAGGATGCAGTGGCAAAGATATCAACATTATCGCGCGGAGATCAGCGGGGGTTTTCAAATGTGAGTGAATCCGGTTCTTTGTGTTTAATCGTATGTGTTAAACTAATTAAGAGGAAACGTTTTAACTGTTAGAAGGTGTAGAGATTAGACAGTATAGTATTGTTCTGATTTTGTGGACCCATTGTTTCTGTGTACAGCTAGTAACAGGGGGAGCTGCAGTAGTAACGTTCTACAGTAAAGTTACTTTTAAGTGGATTTACATAACCATACCTTAAACACACTGATTTAAAATGTCTATTACATAGGAAGGGAGATACTTATAAATGAGCATGGACATGAAAATAGTGTGAGTGTAATTTCTGTACTATTATGTAGGATAATATTCAAACATTTCAAGTTCAATTAAAAGTAGTAACACATGACCTTCAGTATGTAAATGCAGTGTTGAGTTCGTAATGTGAATCTGTATATGTTAGGGACAGGTGGAGAGAGGCTCATGATGCTGAATGCTCTATTGTAAGATAAGCAACAGGCAAACCTTATTCACGGATGAGTTCCGTAGGAAGATTCCAAATCTGGGACCCGGAAGTTCAGTTACGAAAACTCCGAGAGCAGAGACAGGAGATGATTAGAGGATTAGAACAGTGAGGAGATAGCGATCACGATTCGCAGCATTTTCAGCTGGGAGGTAAAAGGGCATTGCATCTGCAATTAAAGAGAGGGGGACGGAGAGGGAGGGAACGGCCGAGAGGAGAGGAGGAGAGGAGAGGAGGAGGAGAGGAGGAGGAGGAGAGGAGAGGAGGAGGAGGAGAGGACTGCGTGTGACATTTGGGTAAAGCTGAAATTTAAGAGGAGACTCCATCTGGATAAAGATATAGTACTGTGACTGGGTGTGAAGGAGAAATATTTGTGGAAGACGTGACAAGAGGATGAATATGTTGATGTTTGGAGTATGATATGAGAAATCTGTTTGGAGGATGTGATGAAACTTCAGAAGGTGCAAATCTAATTTCTAGAGGAAGTTTGAATGTCCCACGCTTCTGGAAAGCCCGCAAAGGATTGTCATGATATGCAGGCAACAAATCTATGTCTATGTACCTCATTGAGTGACGAGTTTTGCAGTGTTGTCTTCATCAATATAATCACGTGTGCAGATTTGTGTGAATTCATAAATTTGAGTGGAAGTGTAATGCAGTGACACTGGGGAAATGAGTCCTGGCTGTGGAGACATTGATAAGTTTCATTAGATGGAAGACGATGAAAACATATAAGTGGTGAAACTCTCTTTTTCTCCTCTTTCTCACCTTTCATAGCAATATGGAGTAGTCCAGGTTAAATTCTCTAGCGTACTTATTTCTGTTGGCCTGAGCCCTGTGAAGAGCCAGCTTTGCTGTTGAATCCGTACTCCTCCCTGTTCCTCTGGATGCTGTGAGTTAGAACCAGGACACTGTTGAATTCTCTCACGTTCTTCTGTTGGCCTGAGCCCTGTGAGAGAGCCAGTTTATTGTGGGAAATGATTCTATTTCCCTGTTCCTCTGGATGCTGTGAGTAAAACCAGCTGTACCGAATTCTCACGTTTATTACTCTGTTGGCCTGACCCTGTGAGAGAGCCAGCTTTGCTGTAAAAATGATACTCCTCCTGTTCCTCTGGATGCTGTGAGTAAAGTCATACACTAATGAATCTCACACGTTTATTCTCTGCTTGTCTAGAGCCCTTGAAGCAGGAACCGGCTAATACTGTGGAGTGAATGCATCCTTAGCCCTTGCCTGCTTGAGCCCTGAGAAGAGCCAGTAGGTCTAGGTTGAATCCTCACTCCTCCTTGTTCATCTGGACCCTGTGAGTAGAACCAGTTACACTGTTGAACCCTCACCTGCTCTCTCTGCCTGAGTCCTCAGAAGCAGCCAGCTTTGCTGTTGATTCCTTTGTCCTTGCCGCCTGTTTGAACCCTGTGGAGAAATAGTTCCATTGTGAAACTGAGAGGAACCGTGCTGTGGATCCTTACCTGTCCCTATGTCTGAGCTTAAAAAAAGAGCCGGCCTCTGACAATTCCATAGTCCCGCTCCGCCTCTCGAACCCTCTGGAGAGCCAGCCCGCTCTGAACCCTCACCAGCTACCTGTCCGCCGGATTTCACTAAATTCCTCACCTTCCTACAGCTGGCTGAGAGTTTTCTTGAGCTTAGTCCCAAATGAGATTCTTGTGGTTTCTAATTACTTTGCCTTGGTGTTGTCTGTGGTGTTGGCTCCTTGCGGTGGTACGTGAGTCGGAGGGAGTTTGGCGAGCAATCTGGCGTGCCACCCTCCGCGACCCCGGTGACAAAAGTGGCGTAGTCGGCAGGGTTTAAGGCCGCAAGTGAAGCAGCCACAGGTTCACTATGGCTCCGACGGAAGAGGCCCCTAAACGGTCTATGAGGCCCCCAGCAGCAGGTCCCATCGGTGGGATGGGCCGGTGAGGCCCAAGAGGCCCTGGGAGTGGAGGGCAGGATAGGCCAGGGAGACCACCTGGCAACGAATACTGGCGAGTGGGCCGAAGTTTCCCGGTCCTAGGGACTAGTCCCGAATGGCAGGGGGGAATGTAGCCGGGGTGACAAAGACAGGCGGAACCTTTTATTCGCGGATGGGTTCCATAGGAAGGACCCAATCTGGGACCCGGAGAGCTCAGTCCGGAAAACTCCGGAGCAGAGACGGAGGATGATTAGAGGATTCAAAAAACAGTGAGGGGAGAACACGATCGCGAGTGGGACGCATTTTTCAGCTGGGAAGGATAAAGGGCATTTCATCTGTGATTGGGACGGAGAGAGGGAGTCAGCGAGAGGAAGAGAAGAGGAGAGAGGAGAGAGAGCTGCAGAGTGACATTTGGGTAAAGCTGAGAAGTTTGAGGAGGACTGCAGTGGATAAGAGATGGTGCTGTGGACTGGATTATGAAAGGAATATCTTGTGGAAGACGTGACAAGAGGATGAATACTGTTGATGTTTGACGGAGTATGATATGAGAAATCTGTTTGGAGGATGTGATGAAACTACAGAAGGTGCAGATATTGACTTTTTAGAGGAAGCTTGAATGTCCCACGCTTATTGGAAGAAGCCCAGAGATTGTAGTGATGTGCAGCGGACCAGATCTCCTGTTGTATATACCCTAGTTTGTGGTGACAACTTTGCATGTTGTACATCAGAATATAATCACGTGTGCAGATTTGTGTGAATTACAGTTAAACACGATGGAAGTGTAATGCAGTGACACTGGGGAAATGGTCCTGGCTGTGAACATGATTCCACATTTCATTGGATGGAAGACGATGAGGAAGACATATCATGGTGAAACTCTCTTTTTCTCCTTCTTTCACCTTACATAGGATTGTGAAGTATCAGTCCAAGGTTGAATTCTCACGTTTACTCTCTGTTGGCCTGAGCGTTCCTGTGAAGAGCCAGCTTTGCTGTTGATATCCGTACTCCTCCTGTTCCTCTGGATGCTGTGAGTAAAGGAACTACAGTGAGCACTGTTCAATTCTTACATTACCTTCTCTGTTGGCCTGAGCCCTGTGAAGAGAGCCAGCTTTGCTGCTTGAATCCGTACTCCTCCTGTTCCTCTGGATGCTGTGAGTAGAACCAGTGACACTGATGACTATGCGCACCTTTATTCTCTGTCTGGCCTGAGCATCCTGTCAAAGAGAGCCAGCTTGTTTGTTGAATCCGATTACTCCTCCCTGTTCCTCTGGATGCTGTGAGTAGAACCAGTTACACTGATGAATTCTAGCATTTATTCTGTCTGCTTGTCTGAGCCCTGTGAACAGAACCATTATATCTGGAAATGATCATACTAGCCCTTTGCCTGCTTGAGTTATAAAAGAGAGCCAGTAATACCGTTGAATCCTGGCTCCTCCTTGTTCATCTCAACCCTATCAGTAAACCATACAGCTGTTAAACATCACCTGTTCTCTGTCTGCCTAGATCCTAGAAGCGAGCCAGCTTTGCTGTTGATTTATATTGTGTCCTCGCAGTCATCCGAACCCTGTACGAGAAAATAATCCCATTGTGAAACTGAGAGGAACAGTCCTTACTGTGATCCTTGCCTGTCTGAGCCAAAAAGGAGCCGGCCTGTGGATCCCATAGTCCGCTCCGCCTCTCGGAACCTGTGAGAGAACCAGCCCGCTGTGAACCCTCACCAGCTCCCTGTGACGAATTTCCACTCGTTCACCTTCCCTCAGCTGGCTGAGGTTGTTTTGGGCTTAAAGTCCCAAATAGAGATTCTGTGGTTCTAAATTTCTTTGCCTCAGGTGTCTTCTGTGGTGTTGGCTCCTTGCGGTGGTACGTGGTACGAGAAGTTTCGGGAGCCGGCATTATGGCATCCACCCTCTCCGACGACCCAGTGACACTCTAGTAGAAGGCTTTGAGAGTATCATAGGAATGGATAACAAAATCTATTCAATATTAAGTTGTAGTTATATTATGGATGATTGTAATTTGGAACAACAAAATTACAACACTTTCTAGAGTACTTGATTTCTGTGCGTTATGCTGCAGAGCTTTTGTGGAGGAGCAGGACCTCTGAGGAAAGATGATGGCAGCATTTGTTGGGGCAAAAAAAGGTTTTAGGGATTTGCTACTCAAACATCAAGTAAGGTAATTTTTTAATACATAAATCGACAAATGACATTGTGCTGTTAAAATGATTGCTTTTGTGTAATGTTTTTGTATTTTTGTAGAGATCTGAAATGTCTGCAGACTGGTGTGAGCACTGAGGATGAGGAGCCCAGAGCTGAATCCTGGAAGTCTGGTGCCATAGATCAGTCCCTCCATCACTCCACCTGGCCTTATGAGTCCTCCCATCGCTCCATCTGCCCTTGTCGCCTCAGGATCGTGAAGCGCCAGCAACAAGCTCCGAGCACGAAGGCACAGTCCCCTCTAGGTGAATTCGGCCAGAATGAAGCCGCAGGAATGGGAACCGGCTGTGTTGAGACAGCAGTAGGATGTGGTGTTCAGCGGCTGTAAATACATGCTTGTAGTTTGAATAAAGCTTTGTTTTATTGTTGACTTGTATATGCATTTGTTTATTGTGATGGTTTACTTTCATTTGTTCTTTTTCTTACTCATTTATTCATGTTCTCTTATTGTTATCAGTATATAACATATAATTATTTAGTTAATGTATGCGTTAAACTCGTTGATTGACTGACAATTGAGATGTTTCAGCTGCATTTAGCAGTATAAATGTATTCATGCATAACTGTCATATGACAAAACAAATTACATTTTGCTTGTTTTAATGGATTATATTTTTAGCATGTAGGAAAGGTTTGTATCATTCAGTATTGGTCAGCATTTTTTTAATATTATTATTTGTTTTTAAGCTTTGGGGTGGGGCTAACAATGCAATTCATTCTGAAGTAATATTCATTTTTAAGCAGTGATACTTACAGTTTTAAAGTATAAAATCGACAGTTTCTCTGCAGGAGGAGACGTGTTCTGTGCCGCCCGTCTCCTTTGTGCAGACATTGCAAACGGAGGGAAAACTCTTCCAGGTTGTGCTCTCTGAGTTACTGATGTTATGAAGTGTCTACGTGCACCTGTCGCTCATCTCGTTTAGACTTGGAAGCTTACTAAATTCTAAGAATCATGAGAAAGATACCGTCAAGTTGTATAACAATAATAATGACAAAACAGAAAACAAAGTTCACTGGTTTGTGTTACACTCAGTAATAAGATATTTATACACTTGGAAAAAAGAGAACAAAATAAATATCTTTACAAAATTCATCAGTAATAGGCTACATTAATTTTTTATGTTTTAAGTCTGAGGATGAAGCAAAGATAATGTGGTAGAGAAAAGAGGAAACTTAGAGGAGAAACTTTTTGGGTATAAGATAAAGAAATTAACATTCAGAGAGATGACGATTTTTGGGTTTCTTAATAAAAAAATATCTCGATCAAGGATAAAACTGTGGGTCACATTCAGTAGGGTTTAAAATATAACAACTTAAATCAGACGTTTTCACAAAAAAAATAAATGGGCAGCTGTTTCTTCAACAATACCACAACAAAATGAGCACGTTTCATTAATATCAAGATATTTATACGATAAATGAATTGACAACGTCTCGTTCACTGTTTAAGGTGTTGCGCTTGTGATAACGCGTCGTAGTAGGTCACATGATGCACGTCAACATGGCAGATGTCACGAGTTCGCATTCATACTCAACGAGATTTGGCTATAAAGTACCTACTCTTTCAGCGCTCGTTGAGTAAGTACTTATTGAAATTAAGTACCTACTCATTGAGTATGCGATTCCGAACGCAGCCACAGAGTTTATGTTACCAAAGATGTTCCTATTAGACAAAAGCCTTATCGTGTTTCTCCTCACGAAACAGAAGGTCATCAAAGAGCTGATTGATGAGATGTTAGCTGCTGATGTCATTGAGCCTTCCTCCTCAGCATGGGCTTCCCCAGTGGTATTAATTCCCAAGAAAACGGGTGGTTACCGTTTCTGTGTGGATTACCGAAAGGTAAATTCAGTCTCTCAATCAGATGCCTATCCACTTCCTACAATCCAGGAAATTCTGGAGTCCTTGAGTGGTGCTGCTGTTTTTTCCACCCTGGACCTCAACAGTGGATATTGGCAGGTTCGAATGGAAGAGGACAGTCAGAATAAAACTCCCTTCATTTGCAGTCAGGGGTTATTTCATTTTAAAGTCATGGCTTTCGGCTCAAAAATGGACCAGCGACCTTCCAGCGAAATAATGAGAGTTCTCAGGAGAGTTACAGCGCAAGAGCTGTTTTGTCTATTTGGACGATATCATCAGTCTACTCATCATCTATCGAACAGCACTTTCAGGACATCCAGGCTGTGTTGGATAAATTAAAAGAAGCTAACCTGACTGTTTTAATATGGAGAAAACACATTTCTTCCGTACTTCTCGGAAGTTTCCTTTGGCTACACATTGTAACTGCTACAGGAATCGAGGCAGATCCAGAAAAAAATGAGCAGGTGCCCAGAATTTCCTGTGCCAAGAGAAACATCAACGAAGTACCAGAGATTTTTGGGCATCGCTGGGATGGTATACACAGGTTTGTACCGCACTTTTCTCAAGTGGCCGAACCCCTGAATGCCTAAAAGGAAAGGTGTCAAATTTGTTTGGACTTCACAATGAGTTTCTTTCCAAGCGTTTAAAACAGCTTCTTGTGACTCCACCTGTGTGTTGGGACATTGCTAATTTGAACCTCCCATTATCATTTACAATGATGCAAGTGTGAGTCAGGCTAAACCTCTTTGTGCAGCAAACAGGATTGGGCACTGAGGAAGTACTGGCATTTGCCAGTCAGCATACCTTAATCCGCAAAGGGAGTTATACAAAGCTACCGAGCAAGAATGTTTAGCAGTCGTGAGCCCTACCGAAAATGGAGTACTCTGGAAGGAAAATCTTCACTGTCATTGCTGATTGCACTCTTCTTGATGGGTCTTAGACACAGAAACCTAACACTCGTAATCTGATGATCTTGGACTCCAGATTTGACTTCACCGTAAAGTGCTAGGAAGGGGAAGATATGATGCAACTGTTCCTGTATGCCTTGTCCAAGCCCGGTGGCATTCAATGAACTGGGTACCTCTGAACTTGTTCTCACTGCTCTAACTCGGAAGTTAAAGGTGAAATCTGAGAAACAGAAGAGTTGCCACTCACCGATCATGACATCTGGAAAGCACAGCAGACAGATGCCAGACATTCATCATCTGTACGAACAAAATCGTAGAATCAGGAGAAATCACTGTCAATTCCTCTACAAAATTCTCCATCTTAGAGGATAAAGTCTACAGAATTGTCCAGTTTCCACACAAGATTGTGTACCAAGTTTACATACCAAAAGCTTCTGACGACCTCCACTACTCCAGTGTCTTCATGAAGACCCCCTTGCTGAGTTCATCTCGGCAGGTTCAAAACATTCAAAAGATTGCAAGCTTTGGTGTACTGGCCTAACTTAAACCAAGATGTCAAAGAGTTTGTACAAAATTGTCATGTTTACCAGCCGTTACAAGCCTGAATGTCGTTGAACTCCCGGCACCTTGCAACAAACCTATCGTGACGCCATGGGAGAATGTTGGGAGTGGATCTGATGGGTCTATCCCTGCAGGAGCTTATCTGGGAAGTGTTTATCTGATCGTTTTTGTCGACTATTGCTCTCGTTGGATTGAGCTTTTTGATCTGCGCAAAGCCACAGCTAGACTGTCTCACAGATACTTGTCGGGGAAATTCTGCTCGATGGGAGTCCCAATTACATACTTGTCTGATCAAGGATCACAGTTTGTCTCTCTCTGTGTTCCAAGAGCTTTGTAAAAATTGGAACATTCGACACAAAATGAGCAACTGCATACCATCCGCAGACAAGATCTCACTGAAAAGAGTGAACCGTAAACCTCAAAACGATGGTGGCCTCGTGACGTCAGTGACAATCATAAACACTGGGACAAGTTCCTACCAGAGTTCAGATTTGCTCTTAATTCTGCGTCCAGTGAGTCCACAGGAGTAACACCAGCAGAGTTGAACCTCAATCGCTCGCTTAGAGGTCCCATGGATGTGCTACTGCAACCACGAGATGTGTCTCCTGATGATTCTTTCTATGACAAACTGACAGAATTAAATCAAATGAGGGAATATGTAGAAAAGAAACTACATTCAGCTCGTCAACGTCAAAAACGTAACTATGACAAAAATCGGAGAGAAGTTGTGTTTCAGAGAAGGACAGAGTCTGGATGCGCACTCATCCTTATTCCAAGGCAATTAATTTTTTTTTTTCAGCAAAAATTGCCCCAAATGGCAAGGTGCCCTACAGGATAGTTCGGAGATTAGGACCTCTGAACTATGAAATTGTCCTGGGAGGACACCTGGAGAAGACTTAAGAGTGGTACACTGTCTCCAGGCTTAAACCCTGTTTTCCCTCTACACAGGAACTTGAAGAAACAACAACAACGTACATTACTCTGTAAATCTTTAAGGAGGACATGTGATGAGGAGGAGTTTCTTGGATTTACTGGAAAAAGACATTTGAAGACATCTGATTTGACGCCTTACCCTAATGGCCGG
The DNA here is from genome assembly GCA_030378365.1 of Hybognathus amarus. NCBI lineage: Eukaryota > Metazoa > Chordata > Actinopteri > Cypriniformes > Leuciscidae > Hybognathus > Hybognathus amarus. The sequence goes on along the minus strand of JAQIUQ010000050.1, from coordinate 57,882 downwards.
CTTTTTTAAAGAGGGGAGTGCTGACGATGTCATCATAAAATAAGCAGTTCAATGTTTATTTTAGATGTATCAGTCATCTTACATCAGTAAAATTATTCAACTTCATTATCCACAAAAGTCAAAACAAATGTATATAGTGTATATAGTATGGAATCTGCGGTCGTCATAAGATAGCGACAAAGATGATGACGAGTCGGAAGCCAGTTACCTTATCTGGATGACGTGCGTTGTCTCAAGGAAGTTGAGAATCGGCGGTCAGAGTCAGTCAGTGAGTACCTCGCTGGAGCTCCGCTTGAAGACTCCCGTGATTTATTGTTTTATCCGGGCAAAAAGAGTGTTACTGCTGCGTTTGATTCAGTCACGACTCTGGATTATAAGTGAAGCATTGTATCCTCGTTATAGTGGATTGCAGACGGTCGTTGAGATGCTGCAAGGCTAACAGTACGAGTGAGCAGTTCTAAAATCTGGGCGGAATTGATGGATCAGGAGCCTCCACAGTCTGTATACTCGCGTCTGGGAAATTCCAGTAAAACGTGGACTGGATCATTCAAGTCAGAAGGATTCGTGAGTACACTAGGCCAGTTCTGGATGACTGTTTTTGGACTTGACTTTTTTGACTGTTGACAGTTTTTGATTGGAAAAATATATTTATATATTTTTCCCTTACTGACTATGTGGATCATTGAACTATGAACTGAACTGCTGATCTTGGGACTTGAGCTCATTTTGTTTCCATTTGTTCTCCTCGTTGGGGAAAAAAATTGTGTACTGTGTTTTGTTTTGTTTTTTCTTTTTCTACTCAAACTAAAAAGGTCGTTTGAGACACTGGGAAATATGTTGTGAATTGCCAAAATACATATTTGAATGAAATCTAGTTGTCTGTCATATTGAATGTAGAAGAGGTCTATTTAAGAGTGTTTATAGGAGTATTATTGTGTGACATATTTTCTCAAATAAGTGAGGGGTTTTGTGAGACAAACCAGATTGCACAAGACCTTTGAACGTTTTTGCTAACTGAAATAAATTAATGACAGAAACCCTGTCTGGCACCCCAGCATTAAAGAACCAACAAACTAAAAACCAAAGAGTGTGTGAAAGCGTTACAGCGCGTTCCGTGGAGGCGCAACGCTTTTGCACTGCCCGTCCTGGCACGTGCGTGCATGGTTGGTTGCGTGCGCGTGGCTCTCTTTGTTCCGTGGGGAGTCACGTGGCGTTCGTTGGCATTCGGCGTGAATGTTTGAAAGGCTTAAAAGTCTTTGAGGTGCTGTTACCCGAGGAAATGGATCGGGCAAAGTCCACTTCCTTCCTGGGAAACGAACTTGGTAGTTCATTTGAGGAGAAGACGAAACTTTTAGACGATCAAAGAAAGGATCCGAGTGAGGTCGATCTACGTGAGGGAGATCCTTTACGTGCTTCTTGACATGAGGTGTTTTCGGAAAAGCAAGGGGCGGAACTGGCGTGCTGCTTTTATTCCCTTGGGGAAATGCCATCCCCTTCGTGTTGGCTTGAGCCAATTGGGGAGATGGAGGCTGCATGCGGGAAACATTAGGCTTGTTTGAGATGAGCAAAATCTGCGCAGAACCGATCACCGGTGATAGGCGCGAAGATGCATGCCGGTTGGAGATGTGTTCCGAGAACGGTCCGCCTGGCTCTGACGTCATGCCGCGTGTGTCAGAAAACTCTCGCGAGCGCAAGGCGCCCTGTCGGATTCTGCAGTCACGCGCAGTTGCTCTCCACCGACTGCGCTGATCAAAAGCATGATGGGAAACGACTTGCTGACGACACAGCTTTATGTTCATTGGTTTAAACAACTGTGATGTATTTTTCTCGTTTAACATGTTTGATTTTAAAACTCTGATATCATGTTTTATTTGTATACATATTTGTTATGGGTGAATAAACTCTCTGACAGTGCCATATGGGTTATTATGTGATGTCAAATATGATATTTTTATGCACATGCTATTTTTATTTAAACAATATATAAAAACACATGTCTGTATTAAAGAAAATATAGATAAACACATATTTGGAATGTAATTAAATAACAAGGTGTCTTGTTCATTATATTTATTTTCATATAAAAGCAACAGAACTTAAAATTACATCCAGTTTATTAGCAACACGTGCACGAGCGTGAAATCCCGTGAATCCCGCAATATCAGACTTTAATCTCACAGGTGTCAGACCCACTGCGAGAACCGAGATTTGTCCGTCTTGCCTGCACTTTTTTCACTCCTCCTCTCACTGCAGCCGCCTTCTCTCGACTACATTGCAGGCGAGAGCGCATATCAAACAAGCCTACTCTTTTATGGTTCTTTGTTTTCAGACCACGAGCTCCTCGTGGGAGGGGAGTGTGTTCAAATAAGAGCTACTATTGAAACAGTTCGATTTTCCTTGGCAGTAAAACATATTAAAAATACACTTTACTTTACATCTCTGTGCATTTTCGGGTAGTTCATTTTAATACGTATTTCTGGAGACACCAAGGAGCATTATGTTACATTAAAGGAACATATACTTCTGTTTACAATGCATAAAAAGTTATTTCTAATTTCTGTTTTATGCTGCAACCAACAAAGATATTTCGCGGTGACCTGGGGAAAAACACACATACATAAAAACCATTTGAGAATATAAAGTAAATGTCTTTAAACACCAAAGGAATGCCTTCCTCTTTGTTCAGACATTCTTTCACATTCCAATGTGTTAAGAGTCAGGCCCAAGAAGCCTCCCTCTTGTGTGTGGGGGAGGGCTTTGTGTGTGCGTATGTGTGTGTGTGTGTGTGTGGGGGGGGGTCGAGTCCTCGGAGGAAGGGTGATTTGCCTGGCAAAAATCCTTACACACGTTATAAATACCATTAATAAGTTATGGGTAAAACAAATTCTCAAATGTGTGTTTAAATCGAATGTAGCAAACCAAGTTCAAATTTAAGGTTCCTTATTACTCACTTTACTCATTTAAATTATTTAAATATATTTAATCAGTTGAAATGCAATTTCAGGCAGGCCTACATGTGAACACTGCACAATGTTTTATGGATACTAATGTGTAACATTCATTTCATTAATCCTAAAATGAAGGATGTGAATAGAAATAATTTTACAATTTGACACCCATGCTTTATAGTCAGCTCTCAGCTTAATCAAAATGAATGGTAATTAGTTGGTCAGCTATAGCCGTTTCGTGACAGCGCGAGAGCGAAGGTTTGTTTCTCACTTGATTTGTCATCTATAAAGGTTAAAGAAAAAAATGAGCCGGGTGCCCCTCACAAAAATGTGGGGAAATTTTGTGAAAGCCCGATATCCAAAATGGCTGCCATCGGCCAAGCTGTGAAATGAACTTTTTAATGGTTTTGCCCATAGTGCTGCATAATACATGGTTTCTGAGACTATTTGGGTCAAGAAATTCATAAATTATGTAGATTTATTGATTTGACCTATTTTTGACCTTCAAATTCAAGATGGCTGCCAATTGGCTCTTTAAGGTGAGACACCACTACAGGTGAATAGGGTAAAAATTCTAACTTGCAGATATCACCATGAAACTTTACCAGTTGATTACTTGCACGAATAGGAGAAAAAATGTATTGCGAGTTTTTTGTAATTTTATGTTTAAATATGCTAATCAGGCTATATCCAATTAAATATGCACTAATTTGCATATAGTTTGAAGTGACGAATCTCACCATTGAAAAAAACAAGGTTCATAATTATTTTAGCATTTTGTTGATATATTCAATGAAAAGACATTACCAGAGGGGATTATGAATATTTATTTTTATTAAGCTGTAAATCTGAAAATACTGCCAATAGCCTTAAATTGACGCTCCAAGTACTCTGACCTGCCATCAGAGGCTGCGTTTACACTTGGTGCAATTTTTTTTTACATACCCCTTGACACTGGCTAGTTGTGCCCCTGGATGGGACAAGGCAGGTTTGGGTACCCTGACCACGAGTGCTAGTGTCTACTATCACCAGCGACAATTTAAATAGAGACATGCCACCTCCTAAATCCTCAATACAACTATATAGGGAAAACCCGTAACGCACAAGATGGCGGTTGTATGCACATGTCCCAACCCTCTGACTGGAATCTGGTTCCACTGATGCACACGCACATTTGATGTTTGCGACAGTGGACACGAGAACCCTTGCGCATGCGTAGTAAAAGTATAGCCTGTGGGGAAAAGGGCATTTCAAACCTTATTTTGGGGCAAAGTCATCAAACTTTTTCAGCGACTTTGTCATAATGTACTGCTGTTTCTATACATGCAGTTTTTATATCCCGGTGACCAGTGAAATGCAGTTCTGACTCTCTGCCCATACATTTAGATAGGAACCTGGTCTTGTTAGTCCGAAATAGCTGCCCGGAGGCATTGCCAAGATGGCGGCTGAGTGGCAGGACTTGCCTAAAAGGACTTTGTTATCACTTCTGCTAAGAGCAGGGGTGTCAAACTCAGTTCCTGGAGGGCCACAACCCTACAGAGTTTAGCTTCAACCCTAATTAGGCACACCTGATCAGCTAACCAAGTCCTTCAGGCTCATTTGAAAACTGCAAGTGTGTGTGTGTGTGTGTGTTGAAGCAGGGTCGGAACTAAACTCTGCAGGGCTGTGGCCCTCCAGGAACTGAGTTTGACACCCCTGCGCTAGAGCATCATCCAGAGACATTTCTACGCTTTGAAGTGGAACCTCTTCATGCTCTACTCGCAGAGAAGACCCCGTAGATGCTCGATTAGTGTCATGCTTTCCTTCCTGCAAGATGGGATGGAGCGAAGGAAGTGTATGTTGCCGCTATCACTGCATATCATGACGCAGTTGGAAGTAAGTCCTTGGGAAAGCACGACATGATCGTCAGGTTCCTGACAGGAGTGAGGAGACTAAACCCTCCTCGTTCCCTCTTGGGACCTCTCAATGGTTCTCATCTCCCCGGCAGAGTGCTCCCTTTGAGCCACTGCAATCAGTGGAGCTTAACTTCCTGTCAATGAAGACAGCTCTACTGGTTGCACTGGCCTCCATCAAGAGGGTAGGGGACCTACACGCATTCTCCATTGACAAAGCCATTGACGTGATCCTGAGACCCCGGCCTGGATATGTGCCCAAGGTTCCCACCACTCCCTTTTGGGACCAGGTCTTTTCATTTAATATATCAAGAAAATGCTGAAAATAATTTTTGAACTTATTTTTTTCAATTGTGAGATTCTTCACTTCAAAATATATGCAAATTAGTGCATATTTAATTAGATATAGCCTCATTTAGCATGTCTTAAACAGAAAATTGCAGAAAACCCGCAGGACATTTTTTTCTCCTATTCATGCAAGTTAATCAACTGGTAAAGGTTTCATGGTGATATCTGCAAAGTTAAAATTTTTTACCCTATTCACCTGTAGTGGTGTCTCACCTTAAGAGCCAATTGGCGGCCTTAGAATTTGAAGGTCTAAAATAGGTCAAATCAATAATCTGACATTATTGATGAATTTCTTGACCTAAATAGTCTCAGAAACCATGTATTATGCAGCACTATGTGGCAAAACCATTAAAAAGTTCATTCACAGTCTGTCGCCGACGGCAGCCATTTTGTGATAACGGGCTCTCACAAAATTTCCCCACATTTTTGTGAAGGTACCCGGCTTGATTTTTTTTCTTTAACCTTTATAGATGACAAATCAAGTGAGAAACGAACCTTCGCTTCTCCGCGGTCACGAAACGGCTATAGATGACCCAACTCAAATCAATGACTTTTTACTATATTTATAGCCCTAATTTAAATTGTATTGCTTGCATTACTGAATTTTGCCCTTAACTGACAAATATTTGTAATCCTTTTTCAATAGATTTTGTCCAGACCCCTGCAGTATCAAGTGAAGGAAGCTCCTTCAGGAGATTGCAGAAGAGAAATGAAGAAAGCAACAGAATGCTGAAGTGTGCTGTATAAATGTGCTCTAATGTGCTGTACAAATTTTAGTACATGACGAATGAACATGAAAAATCTAAACCTATGTGGGCAACCACACAATGCCTATTTTCAGAACTGGAATTTACATGTGTCGTTGGTGATTGTGTCTTGATTGTCATTAAAGGGATAGTTCACTTTGAAATACATTTTTGATATGTTTTAGCTTACCTCAAGGGCATACAAGATGTCAGGTGTCTTTGTTTCCACAGTACTTTCAATTTTGATTCTGACACTTCTTATCTGTCAGTCATATAATGCAGGTCCACCACCTCAAAGAGCATGCACAGAAGTCCAAATTAAACATGATTTAATGACTCGTAAATGTAAGTACACATTGATGGCCTAAGACACGAAACGGGTGGTTTATGTGAGAAAATAGTATTTATATCGAGTTTTACCTCTTGTAACCACAGCCACGTCACGAGTTGGTCAGAGGCACGAGGCGCTCTAGTCTGCGCAGAGCACCAGGAAAGTGCCGGAAGTGATCTCTCGCACAAGTCCAAAAAAAATTGTCCAATTACCTGTACATCTAAATATGTTTAGATCTTCACAGTGAAGGATAACACTTCTAAAATCTCTGTGTAAACAATGAGTGAGCGTACATGCGCAGAGAGATCACTTCCGGGGCTTTCTGGCACTGGCAGCAGCCAGAAGCGCCCTCGCCTCAGAGTACTTGGACATGGCTATGATTACAGGAGGTTAGAACTAGATAAAAACTGTTCGTTTCTCACATAAACCGCTTCGTTTCAAGTGTTCTTAGGCCATCAATGTGTACTTATTTTACAAGTCATTAAATCATGTTTAATTTGGACTTCTCTGTGCATGCACTTTCGAGTGGTGACCATATACCTCCATTATATGACTTACAGACAAGAATGGTTTAACCTAAAAATATAAAAATTGAAAATACTGTGGAAACAAAGACACCTACATCTTGGGTAAGCTAAAACATATCAAAAATGTATTTCAAAGGGAACTATCCACTTAATGGCATGGTGATTGTGTCTTCATGAATTGTGTAAATTCAATATATTAAACTGCAAAAAGTTAAAGGGTTAGTTGACCTAAAAGTGTAAAATCTGCTTTTCAAACCCTCATGTCATTCCAAACCTGGAAAACTTTGGTTAGTCTTCGAAACTTAAATTAATGTTTTTAATAATTGGTAGTGATTTCTGTCCCTCCATTGACAGTCCACGCAACTACCATTTTGACGGGCCATAATGTAGGTTTCAAACAGGTCATAAAGAGTTCAGTAAATCTCTCACTTTGTGATGAATAGATTCGAATTTAGACTTTTATTCACATATTAACATTAATCAACAAACATAAACAGAAGAAAAATACAATTTGGACTAAACTGCTAAGTTCATATGGATTAGTTTTAAAGATCTCTTTATGAACTTTTTGAAGCGTCAAAGTGTGGAGGGACAGAAAGCTCTTAGATTTCATCAAAAAGATCTTCATTTGTGTTTCAAAGATAAAATAAAGTCTTGCGGTTTTGGATTGAAATGAGGGTGAGTAAATTACAGAATTAAAATTTTTGGGTGAACTAACCCTCCTAATAAAAGAATGTGGCCCTAGACGTAACGTTTCCTTTTACAGTCCAGTTACCCATGTAAATACTATGTACTTATTTTAGTAACTACAATTACTGGGTAATAACTCAGTACTAACCCTGAACCTACCCCTAAACCTACCCTGTTCCATGTACTTACCTTATATTAGCCAGTACTTTCTAGGTAAGTGCACTGTAGCATGCAACTGTACTGTAAAAGGAAGCGGTACCACCTAGACCTCATCAGAACAATTGAATCGATGAAATGCGTCAGGGGGCCGATTTACAGCTGTACTTCGAGTTGTTCACTTGTGCTTCATCCAAGACGGAACGTTAAAGCAGGTGTGAATGGTACTACTCTGCCCGGCACTGAGAGAATATGGTTGTCATTATGCTATGTAACTGTTGATTGTTTTTTGTTTTGTTTTTTTGGTTAGAAGACCTCAGCTCAGTTCCTGAAATTTCTTCTCCCAAGAGCTTCAAGGAACTGATTGACTCTGCTGTGAAAGATAATGAAACTAATGATTAGGTTAGACTTGCACAAATAAGCTTATCTAACACGTTCATGCATTTTTTAAAAAATGTTTTGTGACATTTTCTTACATTTCTTTCAAGTTGTCACATCTTATCTTATGGTAATTTAGAATGGGGCAGCGATCTTGCATCAATTTGACTCCTCCTTGATTTGATTCCACCATCCTGGAAAGACCTGGAAAGATGTGCTCATATCAAGCTGAACAACACCTTGTTGTCTTCAAAAGGGTCAATTTGGACATTTCTGTCACTATTTATTGTCTGCCTTAAAATATTGCCATTTGAGTTGACTTTATTGTGGAAAACTATAAAGCCGCCAATTGGAGAGCTGACTTTATTTCTTTGTTTTTTGTCTTTGGCAGAGACCAGCATACAAGAACACCTTGATTGCATTGAACGGACCACACAGCATATCTGCTCGCTGCCGAGGGAGATCAACTCGAATAGGCCTACTACTATACCTCCTCGCTGATGGAACAAAGAGGGACTGCATTTATGGATGCTACACAACTGTTGTCAAGTAGATTTTTGCAATCTTGTTCAATGTATGTTATGTATGTTAAAGGTCGATTGGGCAAACTGGGTGATTTTATGCTTTTTTCTCTCTTTTTTCTGCAAAACTCCTCATGAATGTGACAATTTGACTTTTTCACATATGGCATGTGTTTTAAAGGAGCCACTTTGCCCATTTGTTGAATAAACTTTGGATTTGTACATCTGTCTAAAGACTCTTGATTTTATGTCTAAGATTGTTCATTAAAACTATATAATAGAGTAAATAGTTTTTTGCACTGAACAGAGTACTATTTATAAATTACACTTATAGTGTAAATTTGGAAATTTGAAATTTGGATTTGAATCAACACCAGGGTATTAAAAACCACAGAGTGTAAAAATTTTAAGTGTAAAACTTTACACTCATAGTGTAATTTTTCTTACACTGTACAGTGCTGTATTAACACTGTAATTTCTACACTACAAACAGTGTACTTTTTACTCTAGATAGAGTTGGACCATATATGATCCGGAGTAGTGTTAAAATTAACACTTTAAGTGTCAATTTGACACTGGCGTTTTTACTGTGTACATTTCATTTTGTCCAAGGAGCTGTTTTGTTTTATATGCTCCTAAGAAAAGTCAAGTGTAGCTCCATCATTGCTCAAAGTAAAAAAAAAATCACACTTTATGAAAAAATATAATTAAAAAATAAATCAAGGAAATTTCTCTGGCATTTCTTTCTGCTTTTGCTGTATTGGAAACGTACCGAACTGAACCGAACCATGACACAAATGTACCGTATAGAACACAAACCGTGAATTTTGTGAACCGTTACACCCCTAATATATATATATATATATATATATATATATATATATATATATATATATATATATATGTGTGTGTGTGTGTGTGTGTGTGTGTGTGTGTGTGTGTATCTACAATAGACTCTCCCACACCTAATTATGACAAATTATACAGCCATATATATATATATATATATATATATATATATATATATATATATATATAGTGCTGTATCAAACGATTAAAATATTTAATCACGATTAATCGCATTAATGTCATAGTTAACTCACGATTAATCGCACATTTTTATCTATTCTTAATGTCTTTTGATTTCTTTTTGTTACATTTTTTCTCATTTTAATGCTCTTATCAACATGGGAAAGTGGATTGGCTTGTTTAGTGCAAATGTTTTTTTTTAATTATTATTATTGAAAATAACATTGGAATAGTGTTCAATTTCACTCTATCATATATAGCCTAAATAATCTCTCACACAATGCAACACTGTCCATCAATAAAAGGGTGAAAGAAATACTGACCAGGTCCTGATATTGACGAGGGGTGGAGAATTTGCATCATCTGTGTTTGTGTGTGTGTTTGTCTTGGCCATCATCAAGTGGTGTTTCAGGCTGGACGTGCTGCGATGATGATAGCTCAGTTCATAATGACAAAACATACAGATCGCTTTGGTCTTGTCAATGGGACAATTTGGCAACTTTTTAAAAGTAAACTTTACATTCAGAATCTCATTGGCATCCATTTCGGCGTCACGCTCGTCATCCACTCAAAACATAACGTTACTATTTGGCCGGCTCGCAAGCTGAAACGAGTGTGTGCGGCACAAAACGTCCTCGCGCTGCGCTCTGAAACCCATTCATTTCAATTGCTTGCGCCGCGCGAGGACGCTTCGTTGCTTCTTCGAACCAAAGCGCAAGCGGATCTAGCTAGACTCGGAAACAAAACATCAGGCACGCCGCACACACTCGTTTGGGCTTGCGAGCCGGCTTTGAGTGGATGACGAGCGCGAGACGCTGCAAATGGATCAGGACGCATGCCGCGTCCTGTTGCAAAAGTATGTGAAAAAACTACAAAGTTTGCTAGGACAAAAAGACTGTTAATCGCGCGATAAAAAAATTAACGCCGTTAAAATGGGTTTGCGTTAACGCCGTTAATAACGCGTTTAACTGACAGCTCTAATATATATATATGGCTGTATGTAAGCACAGTATGATAAAAATGAACTGATCTGGCAAATCGAGCGGGCCTCGAACCCTGGGTCTCCCGGCATGAGAGTCTCTTAGCATCTGCATCTGCCTCTAGCATCTTTTGCCAGAGCGCTCTACTGAGATCAGAGGAGTGAGGTTTACTCACACAGCAACTACTAGCTGGCCTCCATTACATTGACAGTATTGATTAGAGTTGTCACGATTCTCCAAATCCTCGGTTCGGTTACATTTCCGATTCATAACACTTTGTCATAATTAGAGGATTTGCCAGAATAGCAGAATTCAGCTCTGAACAAAAAGTCTGTTTTGAGTGGTGTGGGAAGTCTATTGTAAATGCTTCTGATTGGCCATTGCCTTCAATAAATCAACATATATGTCCGTGATTGGCTGAAATCGCTAGACACTACAAACATGTTATAAATAGAAACTCTGGCCTGTAAATCGTTTCTATTTTGTTTTAGTTGTTCTTGTTGCTTTTCTGCAACAGATAAATACAATTGTATTAAGTTTTTATGTTTTATTCATAGATATTTGCTAGTTTGTGGGAAAATATACCAATCATAAGAGCTGTGAAAGTAAGCAATTAATATAGGAATACAAATGCACTTAGATCATAATCTTGTACAGAATCTTTTCATTCACATTTTGACTATTAACTAGAGAATGACAAAACTAACCTTTGGTACATCAAAAATATGATATTTGATAAACAGATCTCACTTGTTTTGCTATTAAATCATGGTTTGCTTGAATTCACATTTATCCTCCAGAACTGATTCTAATAACTTAATATGTTTTAATGTTTCAGACTTGTAAGAATTTATAGTCTGCTCCGATCAAACTTCCACTCCAATATAGATTATATTGAAATGTTCCTTCACTTAAAAGAGCTTATTTATCATAGAATCAATTCCTTACAATCTTAAAAGTATCACAGGCACGTTCATCACCTGTAGTGTGGGAGCGACAGCGGTATCCAAGAACCATCTTGGTTAGGGGGCTTCGAAGATATATTATCACCTGAAACATTTGGTTGTGTCACTTTAACATTTGGCCGTTTCCTATTTGAGAGAATATCAAAGACATAGACACGGAGGCACCGCTTTTATTGTTCTCTCTCAATTTACATTTAAGACAGAGTTTCAGCTCCATGCTGAGAGAGAAGACGAACTTGTTATTCTTAATTTACATTTAAGAGAGAGATTCATTTACATGCTAAAGGGGAAGACGAATGTAAGACTGTATAAAATCTTTGCATTAGGATAAGTTCGGGGTTCATTCTCATGCCGGTGAACCCAAGGTACTTTGTGTGCCTTGCGACTGCTATGCTGTAAATAAACTTCAATTTTTGAGATCTTCGACGTCCACTTCATTTTTCTTACAGACTCAATAAAAGTGAAAAAGCAAAGACAAGAACTGAAGTTAAAGGTGATGTGCTGTAGTTTGTTTCAGCCTTGACACCAATAAAATGATTTAATGTGCCAATTTACAGAAGAGCTCAGACATCACCATAATGAATGAGCTGAAAACAGGGAACTTTTGGAGACAAAGAGGTTTTTCAGCAGCTCAGTTTAACATGATGGCCCTGTATTTTTAAATGCAGATTGGATAAAAACACAGTGATCACAGTTCACGCCTGCAGTGAAGCCCTCCCACAATTCACCAATAAATACTGGGAATATTCCCATCATCCTACAAGAGAAGGACAAACTCCAGGAGTAGCAGCTGAAATCTGTGTGACTGTTAAAGATAGAGTTTGTTAAAGAGGAGATTGAAGACATGAGTGATCCAGAACCATCCAGAATAAAACATGAAGATACTAAGGAACAAATAGGTTGGTGTCCATTGTTGATTCGTCATTGTTGATGCTTTGGTGGAGAAATGCATCTAAATGATCATAAAATTTTATAGCAGTTGGCAAACTGATTTTAACTATTCTAAGTGAATGACAGAATAACAAGTGAAATATCTGATCTCTGTTGTTTTTTGTTTGCTATTAAATAAGGGTTCCCTTGAACTGATTCTAACTGTATTTCTGTGTATTTTAGACCAGGTGAGAGTGAAAGAGCAAAGACAAGAACTGAATGAAGTGGAGGAGGAACATCATAACTTCACAATTCAAAGAACAAAAGCCAAAAAGATGCCCATCTGCACTCAGTGTGGAAAGAGTTTCACACATAAAGGAGACCTTAAGAAACACATGAGAATTCACACTAGAGAGAAACCGGTAACACTTTAGAATACTGTATCTTACTTAATGCATAATTAATACGGAATTATTGCAGAACTAATAGGTAATTATTTATGAACACTTTAGTCACTACCATTAACTACTAATGAAGATGTGTTAACTAATCAGTAAGTAATATCATTTTTTATTGCGTTAAGTAACAATTAACTAATCAATAACTACTGAATTCAGCCATACCTCCTGAAGAACTACTATTAACTATCTACTAATTAAGGTTCAACAAAAATAACTATGAAGTAACTACTAATGCACAGTCACACAATTAGCCATTACAATAATCAGGTTGGTCTTTTTCTTTACTACCAATGCTATTATTATTATTATGTATGTATCATTATTAATACTACTATAGAAATGCAATATGGATTTAGTGGAATTACTGCACTCCCGAAAATAGTCATTTAAGCAATTTTTTTTCCTGTATGGTCTATTGCTTTGTGAGTGAGGTCTTTAAGAAGAAATAAATTTAGGAATGGAACCCCATCCCAACTCTAAGTGCCTTGCCATAACTAGTCAACTTACCTCATAGGATTATGAATTTATATACAGTACAGTATGTGTCTGTGTCCGTATTGGGTAAATTATTGAAAATTAAGCAATGACTGAGAGGAAGTGAACATACAGGAAACCCATTTAAAAAAGAATTACTACATAATTCTAAAGGAATTACTTAGAAATTACTGAAGGAAAGTGAAAATATAGGGAACAAATTAGTAATTAATACATAAGTACTACATAACTCTGAGGGAATTATCTAGAACCTGGAACAGTATTCTAAAGTGAAAATACAGGGAACCCATTAGTAATTAATACATAATTACTACATAACTCTGAGGGAATTATCTAGAACCTGGAACAGTATTCTAAAGTGAAAATATAGGGAACCCATTAGTAATTAATACATAATTACTACATAACTCTGAGGGAATTATCTAGAACCTGGAACAGTATTCTAAAGTGAAAATATAGGGAACCCATTAGTAATTAATACATAATTACTACATAACTCTGAGGGAATTATCTAGAACCTGGAACAGTATTCTAAAGTGAAAATATAGGGAACCCATTAGTAATTAATACATAATTACTACATAACTCTGAGGGAATTATCTAGAACCTGGAACAGTATTCTAAAGTGAAAATATATGGAACCCATTAGTAATTAATACATAATTACTACATAACTCTGAAGGAATTATCTAGAACCTGGAACAGTATTCTAAAGTGAAAATATAGGGAACCCATTAGTAATTAATACATAATTACTACATAACTCTGAGGGAATTATCTAGAACCTGGAACAGTATTCTAAAGTGAAAATATAGGGGATAATGAATGATTATCAGGTGCTGAACTGTAATTCCACATTACAAGATGACAAATTATTAGAACATTGAAATTTATTGCAAAAAATGTCAAACATGTTTTCAAAAAAAAAAAAAAAAATCCACAACAAAATTGCAGGTAATCACTGTCATAAAGAATTGTTTAAATTCCAAAACTTTTACACCAAATTACAAAAAAACCTGACCAAATGAAATGTCAACAAATAAAATAAATGTGTATGCACTCCCAAGGCCTGAACTTCAACCTTGCCAATGTTTCTCTAACACACTTTGGTTTCTCTTAACACTTTTAGTTACTTTTGTTTTTGGCAAAGGTCAATGAGCAAGCCATTTTTCTTTTTTTGCTCAATGACACTTTGAAGTGGCTCCTTCATGCACATTTCTTTGCATTGTTCTGCAAACAGTGACAGTTTCTGGCCTCTGTGGAATGTTTCACGCAAGGTCTTGTAGGTTTCACCGTCACAAGCCTCTAGCTCAGCTATCGCTGCAGTATCCACTATTGTTTTGCGGTCAACCCCACACTTGTGGTATGCCTGCGTTTTGGTGATTCCCTGTTGCAAGTACTGCAGGACCTTTTTATATCTTTTCGATTCCATGCTCTGGTAGAAACACTGGAGAGAACAAAGGTGCATGATTGGTAAATAACTCAAATAAGACTATATTTCTCTCTCTCTACACACATACACACACACATACATACATATACATACATATTCATACATACATATTCATATATATATATATATATATATATATATATATACACACACTGTTTATATATCTAACAATAAAATAATTTTCATGATATGATACGATGAAAGGCTCTGGATAGGATTCAAAACAATGTAATACAGTTATCAAAACAGTGTTCCAAATAGTGTGCTTGAACTTATTAACAAATCAAATTCGAAATATTGTAAATATTTAATTACACAATACTGAATGCTATTTGAGAGCAGAAAGAACTCTTAATAATGTGGAAAATCCAAGGCACATTACATGTCACACAAAAGTTTGTCATTTTTTTCAATATCAATTTAAATATCAATATCATTCACATAGAGCACATAGGCACTGCCACAGATGTAACAACCCCCAGTGGGTTCTGATTCAATCATTATTGAGTCTATTTTTACATGAACAAAGCTAGTTACACCAAATATCCATTTAGCTTTCTATGATGTTAATTGAGAAGTAAAGACTATTTATGACATTGTTTTTGATAATGCACTTACTTAGACAACATTTTACACTAGTATTTAAAACATATTCCCAGTACTTTAGGACACCATTATAAGTATAACATTGATGATGGCATAGTTATTATGACATTATGACAATAAGAACATACCTCTTCTGCTTTTTTGCATTTTTTGCCCAGCTTTCTTTGATTTTTTCTTATGTTTCCTTGATTTGTGGGGTGAAGATGAAACAGATGAATCAGAGGTGGAATAAGACACTGATTCACTGGAAGAGGATGAAGAGTCAACTTTCTTTGACTTTTTTTTCTTTTCCTTCCTTGCCCTTCTTTTCCCCTTTTTTTCGTTCAGGTTGTCTACTTCATCAGAAGAGTCAGGGTTAACAATCATATTTCGCATTTTGGAGGAAGCTCCTTGCATCTCATCCTTTGTTGACAATGCTGACAAGAAATACAGAAAAAAATGTCTCAGTTATGCATGTAACCTTAGTTCCCTGAAGAACCGCTGCATCATCACTATTGGTTCCATATGTGCTTCACAAAGCGATCACACAGAAGCGTTCCAACAATCGATGTAGCTCAACCATAAGTTTATCAGTGATGACAATACATTTTGTGCACAAAAAACAACAACAACAAATATAATAACTATTTAACTATTCATTTTCTTCATTATTATTTTTGCCCACAAAAAAGTATTGTCTTCACTTGATAAAGTTATGGTTGAGCTACTTTAGTCACTTAGACTATTACAAACATTGTCTTTACTAATTGCCTGGGCCATCAAGTTTCACTACAATAGAAGCCTATGGAGGAGTGAGACAGCTCTCAGATTTCATCAAAAATATCGTAATTTGTGTTCCGAAGATGAACGAAGGTCTTACGGGGTTGGATCAACATGAGGGACAGTAATTGCTAATTTTAATTTTTGGGTGAAGTTTAATGGCCTTTAAAGAGCAACATGCAGGTTGGACACCCCTATATAGCATAATGTATGTTGACGATAAAACAACTAGATTTTCTTAACTGGAGTAATATATATTTAGCCATTAACGATATTTTGAGAAAAATTGTGATAAAATAACTCCCGCGTCTATGAAGCACTATCCGGAAGTGACGATCGCGAGGGAGTCTGTTCAAGTTCAGGCTCAGGTTACAATGGATGCGAATGACAAAACGCGTTCTGCAATGTTGACGAATATGCCTATGAATTATGAGCCTCCAAGGCGAGATAGAAGTCAGGGGAGATCGGGGAAGGAACAATATTTGGGCAGAGGAGAGAAGTAATGTTAGAGTTGTGGTGTCGAGAAAACCAGTGGCGAATAGGGCAAGTGACTTGGTGAGTGAATGTAAGTTTGCACCGTGGCTAACGCTGGTTCATCTACTGTATGGCTACTACCTTGGTGTTTTGCAATAAATCTGCTTCAGCAAACATATGTTTGACTTTGTTCTTGATTAAACATCCATTTAGATTGTCTTAATTTAACCCTTCTATGGTGTTCGGGTCTGTTGGACCCGTTTTCATTTTTTATCAAAAGAAAAATTATACTATTGATTATTTTTTCAAACTTAGACTCATTGGCCTTTGCTCATTTTATGTGAAGAACATATATCAGAACACATTTTCAATGAAAACACACTATACAGCCCCCCTACACATTTACATTACACACAGGATGTTCGGGTCTAATGGACCCGAGACTATTGAAAGTGTGGAAACTGTAGGTCCTGTGTACCTTTACTCTGTCCTCCTCCTGTCAGTGTGTGAATTTTGTGTTTCTGCACCTGCCGTTCCCACATAAGGTAACAATATTGCTGCAAAATTCAAGCACGGCCACTGTCTGCTCTCACATTCCCGCACATTTAACCCTCTGCCATTAATTCTTAAATGTGATCTAACAAAGGTTAAGAGAAAATATTAACCATATATGCTGTTTATATTGCTTGTAGTTGGGATGAAGGAAACATCTGTTGAGTATTTTAACATAAAATTGTTTGATTGTGTTGAATTAAAACCCCCAAAATGCAGTGGATCCACCAGACCAACAAACACTGGCTGAGTAACAAAAATATGAACACCACACAAGGGTTAAGCCAGCAACGTTTTTGTCTTCTCATATTGACATCGATTTGTTGCAACCAGCACAAACACAATAATTTACCATTATGGCTTCTCTAAAACTCCCTGTCTCTCACTACTGCTCTAACTACATCAACACCCAGCAACGAGAAAGCGGACCGCGAGCTCTTGTATTTGCCTCGGGCTACGTCATATGACGCGTTGCTTGCGGGAAAGGCGTATTCCAGAGCCGTGCACATTTTCATCAAAATCTCTACATCAAATGAGATTTCATTGGAATTTTCTACATGTGTGTTTTTAAAAGACCTCTGCAGACAATTTAAAGTATTAATTCAGAAATAAATTCAACCTGCATGTTGCTCTTTAATGGCCAATTTGCATGGGATAAGAATTCTCAGTAAAACTATTCGCATCGGGATTAGTATTACCTGGTGATTTTCCGGACCTTTTTAAAGAAGGTAAAAGTCACTGTAATCTTTACTGTCCGTAATTATAACTGAGATTGCACATTTGAATGGGACTAAAATCCCTGAGAACCTCCTAATAATTACTTTACCCCCCTTTCCATGATTAAATGAGTGCATATTAAAAAATGTACAGTACTTGCTTTTTATTAGACAGAGAGCATTTTACCATTTGTCAGACTGCTGCGCAGGAAATCCCTCTCGCTCTCTAATTCTCTGCATTTGTCCTCAAGGACTTTGATTTTTGACATCAAAAATGTGTTCTCTTCCTTAATTTTCATTAAGGACACCTGCAGGGTTGGTGCAGGTGGTGTTGGTGGTGTTGATGCTTCTGTTGAAACAGAACACAAACAACACAAACATATTTATGTTAAGAGAACAGCCAAAGTTGATTGGATTTATTATTAGATTAAATATAACATGTCATGAAATCAAAATTTCATAAAAAATAAAATTCGCCTTGATGTTGTGATATAATAATTTATAATTAAAAAGTTACAGAGCTCTAAGTGTTCCACTGCCCTAAAAAGAGCATTTATTGTTTTCACCCTGCAAAAACAAGTTTTAAAATGTAGAAATTGGCAAATCAAATGCATGAAATCTAAGTAATAGTTCCCACAGTTTTCATTGTACTCATTAAACTGATAATCAAACAGAAAGTTGCCCTGTGCTGTAGTGGTTACCAGGGTAACCGGTCTATAATAGCGCCATCTCAGGGAGTAAATTAGAATTCCATTCGGCCCATGGTGGTCATGTTCAATCATTATCAGAATTTAGTGATAAGTTTAGGATTAGGATTAGCTCAATACAGTTCAATTACTGCGGTCACTTTGGTGGGCCACAGAATTCGGCACAACATAGGCATCTGATTAAGACGCAACGTTACATACTAATATACTGTACAACTTTAAGAAAACATAATGAAATATACAATTACCGGCTTCTTCATTACTCGTCGATCAGACGTTAAGGTTGAGCCCTTTTCCGCGGATTTTTCTTCTCCATCGCCATGCTTTCTTCCGAGCTGGAACTGTAAGTCATACGGTTCTCCAATCGTATTTGCGTACAACGCCCATCTCGGCTAATGAATTCAATCATTTGGTGTGACTCGTCGAGTTCATTACTCCAAAGTGTAATGATAATAACGGCTGGGCTTATCCCAGTTCTTTTAACATCTTCCAACATTTTAATAACGTTTTTGTTTTTTATTCTGTCTTGTTTAAGCTGTAAACATGCCATGTTTGGTCCGCTAAATGGCTCTAAATGAAACGCTTCTTTCCGTATCTTTTCAACCGGTTCGCAAATACTGATCCGGAATGGGCAAATGCATCCGCATCCAAATCCCTTTTAGGTATATTCTTTATGATTTAGATAATTTTGTAATCGTCCTGGGATCACATGCACTTTCCCTGAAATTTCAAAAGTAGATAAGTAAAGCTACTAAATGTTAAGTTATTATAATACTATAACGAAAAACTCAATTGTCCAATGAGGGCATTGGTTTTTCAAATATTAAGTGGCTTAAGGGTATTACGTAACTGTTCCAAATAAGGACAAAAAGGCGCCTATTGAACCGGATATTGTAGGTCTCCCTCCCCCCTTTATTTCATACCCCCTTGCAGTATAGTTTTGATTTGTTGCAGGTATTTGAACAGCAAAATAATGGCACTTGGAACGAAAGTTGTTTCACTTTGTGAGCAAACCAGCAGAAGAGGGACCAGACGATTAATTGAATGGCTTCAAAAACATAGACTCTTGAAGTCAAGGATGAAATGCAGACTGTGTAAAAAAAAAATGAAATTCCAGAAGACACAAACAGGAGATGGATACCAATGGTAACAATATTTATATATTTTTTTAAATTATAACTACAATTTATCATGCTTATTGTATATTTTACGATATTGAATTTCTAATCTAAATTATGTGTATGATGATTTCAGGGAATGTAAAAAGCGAACACATAGTAAGACAGTGAAAAAGACATGCAGGGCGGGATCAATTTTCGAGAAAAGCAAGGTCACTTTACAAAACTGGATGAAGTTCATGTACCGGTAGGTAATAACACTGATCTATTTAATTACATTATATATAATTATTATATAGAGTTAAGATTTTTTTCCAAGCTCGATTTTACAAAAACAAATAGGCTACATCAAGGACAAATAATATACCGATTGGTGAGTCAAAAAATAGTTTGGGCTTAATATTGAATTGATGTGGTTGAATTAATGCAAGCCATTTGTCTTCACATTCAACTGAGCAGTGTGTGATTTTACTTTTGCTGACTGACAAACATAATTGGCCGCTGCACAACAATGGGCTCTATGCACAACTGCACTACTTCCTGAACTTCAGCCAGCTCCTTGTTTCCTGTCTGCCATTATTGGACAATTTGATTAATTCAGGTGTGCTTGATCTCAGTAGTCATGGCAACAATAATCAGACACACCTGAATTAATCAATGTGTCCAATAATGTCACACAGGAAACAAGAAGCTGGCTGAAGTTCAGGAAGTAGTGCAGCTGTGCATAGAGCCCATTAAGGATTTAGAATGGTTGCATTCTGATGCTGGAGTGGACATTAACTATGGAATGCCAAAGCTGACTAAATTAAACATAAATAAATACATAAATAAATGTACGAAGAAATGTAAAAAAGCAAAAAATACATAAATAAATATACAAAGAAATGTAAAAAAAGTGCAAATAAATGAGATTTATACTTTTATTTCCATATTTATGTATAATTGTATTTTTCACACAATTATTTATTTATTTATTTAAACATTTATTCATTTATTATTTCAACCTTTATTTATTTCCACATTTATTTCAGGATTTATGTTTTTATGTCTACATTTCTTTATTTTCACATTCATTTATTTCTATATTTATTTATTTCCACATTTCATCATTTCCACATTTATTTATTCCAACATTTCTTTCTCCGTATGTTAATGAGGGGGCGTGTTTTAACTCAGACCTCAGCAATCGAGCTCAGAGTGGCAGTTCTGAAGCTTTGAGGCCACAGTGACACCTTGTGGTGTGTGACCAAACGAACTGCAAGAGCTGTTTAAGTTGTGTATTTTACCCTAACTGTATGTAGGGTAGGCTATATAGTAACACACATAGCACACATGAACAGAAACTGCACTTCACGTGTCTGATAGCAGATACTTGGACATGAAAGCGCATGAAAGTATCCACTATTAATAACAATGTAGGCCTAAACGTGGTGGATAGGGCTGATAGCTTGCGTTTATTGTCGATGAACAATACTCTGTGCACCAGCGCACAGTTCACTGACTTCCACGCAAGCATATTGATCAATGAGTTTGAAACACGACTCAATACGCGGTTTACATCCGCGTTTCCTAATTTCGTATGCATAACAGATGACAATTCAAATGTTTAAAACGCAACCCATATTTAGATGCTGCTCTTAGATACTGATTAATCACAAGACATACATTTTGAATTATTCTAAAATCAAACGCAGCCAGCCACGCTTCTCACGGCATTCATTCTGTATTAAGATTTTGACTTTTAATGACTTTTGTTTATTTGATTTTACTGATAACAGCCATAGTGCCTTATTATTATTATAACAGAGTAGTTTATCGATTAATATAAGAACTTGACATGATGATGTACAGCCTAGCCTACCTATTTAATAGGTCTGGGTAGATATAAAATCAATTTACAGGGGGAAATATCACCACGACCATGGGCACGACCGGTGCTGTTTGAATGGGCAGGATGCTTCTGTGCTCGAATGCATGGCGTGAGATGCGTGGCTCACTGCGTTTAAATGAGCCACTTTTGTTTGATTTAAGAATAATTCAAAATTGATGACTTGTGATTAATCAATATCTAGAGTTAAAACACGCCACCCTCATTAGTATGTGGACAAAGAAATGTTGGAATAAAATAAATGTGGAAATAAATAAATGTAGACATAAAAACATAAAAACATAAATGAATGTAGAAAAAAATAAAAGTGAAAATAAATAAATAAATGTAGAAATAAATAAATGTGTGAAAAAATACAATTATACATAAATAAGGAAAAAAACATTTCTTTGTATATTTATTTATGCATTTATTTATTTTTAATTAAGTCAGCTTTGGCATTACATAATTAACTACCGGTGTGTGTCTGTGCCGCGCTTGTGTGTGTGTGCGTGCGTGCGTGTATGTATGTGTATGTTCGTGCGCGCGCGAGAAAGAGAAAGTAGGCTACACGATATACATCCTGATTTGTACGTTTCCTGATATGCCGCGCTTGTGCGTAACTACTGTTATTACGTATTATTATCCTAAACAATAAATCATATAATCTGGCTTTTATAACTCGGTGCCTACCCTCTTTAAGACATCACAGTACGTCACTGGTAATAATAGGCTGTAAAAATAATTCACATATTTAATATCTTGATCTTCGATCATGCTCTCTCTACTCTACACCATGCATCTAGTCGCATCCAGTGTAGCAGCATCACTGATTATATGGGTTATATTTGCTTTTGACACTGAATCTCTGATGTAGACGGTGTTAGTTTAAGCTGTGAATATGTAGGTGCTAGTTAAAGTACTGTACAAAAACAGTAATGAAATTAATTCACTTTTTTCTTTTCAGATACTGTCAAGGACTAAGATTAAGGCAGGTCGACATGATGCAGGATGGCATAGCTGGAAGTTCAGCAACCCTGAGTAAAATGAGTCAAAAGCTCAGATTGGTCTGTAAAGATGCTTTAAAGAGATTTAAAAAGAAGACTGGACAGAGAATGGGTGGAAGAACAGAGTTCATTGTTATAGATGAAAGCAACTTCCGCCATAAAAGGAAGGTGGGTTATATTGTATTATTATTAATAATTTTATGTTTGAGTTCAAGGGAAATTTCACAGATGATGGCAACATTGAAAAAAAGTAAAATATAGCTTTTAAACAAACGTCAATTTAAATGTGCGTAATAATTAAACAATTTAAAAAAACATGTACTGTAAAATATTTCCATGTTAAATTACAGTAACCTACTGGCAGGTACATTTACCAGCATACATTTCTACAGTGTACTGTATCACAGTTTATTACTGTAAAAAGCATTAGACTACTGTGCTGTATAGAATACAGTACAAGGTTTACATACAATAATACTGTTAATTTTATTTTACTGTTCCTATGGTAATCTCCATTAAGTGTTAAATGGTTTACATACAATAATACTGTTAATTTTGTTTTACTGTTCCTATGGTAATCTCCATTAAGTGTTAAATACTGTAAAATTCCTTGAAGTACTGTAGAATATGATCTTTACAATATAACAGACTAATATTTTATTACTTTTTACATTATAATATTAAACCTTCAGAAAATTGATTGCATGAAATGGCTCAGTCAAGAATGACATTACAATTTTTATTAATTTTATTAAATTCAATACAGTATCTCATCGCATTCAGTAATTCACTAACTAAAACATAAATACATATTACACCCTCTAATAAAATAAAATAAAATAAAAAATCCAGATCTGAATGACTTTCTTTCTTCTGTTAAACTATTTAATCTTCAAAAGAATATCTCAGCTCTGTATGTCATACATTGCAAGTGAATGGGTGCCAACACTCCAAAGCTAAAAATTCATCAGGATCGAGATTAAGGCTTAAAAACATTTACACTGATTTACATTATGAAAGGAGATATATATATATTTTTTTCACCCAAATACTTTTGAATTACTTCAGAAGATACTTATTAAAGACTATTTGTATGTTTTTTAAGTGTTTGCAGCCATTCATTTGCATTGTATGGAAGTACAGAGCTAATATATTCTAAAAAACTTAATTTGTGTTGGGAAAAAAAAATACACATTTGGAATGCTGGAATGAGTGTGACTAAATAATAGTATTGTAATTTTAGGCTGAACTATTTCTTTAATGTACTCTGATTTCAGGATCAGTCTTTAATGTGAGGAATTGAGGAACAAACCTGTAACTTAAAATTGTATTCAGTAACCCTTGCATTTGATTTATTTATTTGTTTGTTACAGTATTTTTATTTTAATATTTAAAAAAAATATATATTTTCTTGTTACTACAATGAATTTGACATGTTTTTTTGCAAAACATAAATTGTCATTATTTTACTGTGGTTTGGATGAAAGTTCTGTAGAATTTTTTATTTTATTATTATTTTAAAGGACACTGCTTATGCAGCCAATCAGAAAAAGCAGTTATTAACAGTATTTTTGTATTTCTAGTATGGACGTGGGAGAGTAGGTGGAACATGGAAAAGGAAAAATTGGGTGTTTGGCATGCTGGCCATTAAAGCTCAAAGACGACGATCCGATTCTTGCGACTCGTAGAACGCCGTTCAAGAAATCATCTCATTCCCATCATCAGAAGACATGTTCGCCCAGGATCCTCAATTTTAAGTGATGAGTGGAGATCCTACAGGGCTTTGACAGGGCTGGGCTACTCTCACTACTCTGTGAATCACAGCAGGTTCTTTGTGAACCCAAATCATGGAGGACACACACAACATCTTGAAAGGGCATGGTCTACATACAAAAGTCAGATCTGGAAGATTGAGAGGCAACAAGACTGAGAAAGCTCTTGAAGGAACACCTGGCTTGTATTGAATGGACTTATTGGATGGGATGGAGCACAGATATGGACCTCTGGGGCGTTTGTTGAAGGATATTAGAAAATATTACTGCATTTAAGACATTGCAACAGATGTTGCAATTCTAAACATTGCTCAGTAAAGTTGTTTGAGGAAATGAAGCTAATAAAAAATAATTAAACAGACACTTGAGTCATACTTAATTGAAATAGTAAAACAATCACATTGCTAATGCATTCCCTTTTCACTTTAGAATACTGTTCACAGAATACGTAGATAATACAAATGATGCTTTAGGGGCTGCGTTACAGATTTATTAAACTCCTTTGGGGTCAAACAAAACGTCAGTGGTCCCACTCATCGTCTAAAATCATACACTGAGATTTAATTATATCATATGGAACCAGTCCAACTGATATAAATATTATACCGCAAAACGATTATGTCACTGATCATTACATGGTGACTTGCATAATACGTACTGCCGAAATATGTCATGTTGCGCCGCGTTATAGAAAAGGCAGAACAATCCTTCCAACCACTATAGATAGATTCTCAAATAGCTTACCTGATCTATCTAAGCTGCTAAGTGAACCCAAACAAACTGATCAATTAGATGAAATGACTAGCAGTTTGAGCACCATTTTCACTAGTACATTAGATATTGTTGCACCAATTAGATTAAAAAAGGTTAGAGAGAAAACTAAAGCACCCTGGTACAACAGTGATACGCATGCTATCAAGAGAGAAACTCGTATCTTAGAGCGTAAATGGAAACAAACTAATTTAGAGGTCTTTAGAATCGCGTGGAAAGACAGTATGTCACGTTATAAAAAGGCTCTAAAAACAGCCAGGGCTGAGCATCTCCGCAAACTAATAGAAGATAACCAAAATAATCCAAGGTTTTTATTTAACACCGTGGCTAGACTAACAAATAAACAGACATCACCAGAGCAAAATATACCGTTACAGTTTAGTAGTAATGATTTTATGAATTACTTCAATGAGAAAATAGAAAGCATCCAAAACGCAATTATAAATGTACAATCCTCTTTGGTGTCTTATGATTCAGCCTCAATTATGGCCCCTCTAGAACAACTACACCGCTTTACAACGATAGGACAGGAAGAGCTAAATAAACTTATCATTGCATCTAAACCAACAACATGTTTATTAGATCCAATACCCACTAAACTACTGAAAGAAGTGTTACCGGTAGTGGAAGAGCCTCTCCTCAATATTATTAACTCGTCTTTATCTTTAGGTCATGTTCCAAAAATATTCAAGCTGGCAGTAATAAAACCTCTCATTAAGAAACCGCAATCAGATCCAAATAACTTAGCAAATTACAGACCCATTTCAAATCTTCCATTTATGTCAAAAATACTAGAAAAGTTGTGTCCGCTCAATTGTGCTCTTTTTTGCAAGAAAATGATATCTATGAAAAATTCCAGTCAGGATTCAGACCGCATCATAGTACAGAAACTGCGCTAGTTAAAATTACAAATGATTTACTTTTAGCT
Source organism: Hybognathus amarus (assembly GCA_030378365.1). Lineage (NCBI taxonomy): Eukaryota > Metazoa > Chordata > Actinopteri > Cypriniformes > Leuciscidae > Hybognathus > Hybognathus amarus. The sequence goes on along the minus strand of JAQIUQ010000050.1, from coordinate 31,815 downwards.
TCTGACCAAGGCTGTATCTCAATACTAGTCCTGACTTGATCTTAGCGCTGCGTTCGACACTATAGATCATAAAATACTCTTGGATCGACTACAAAACTACACTGGTGTTCAGGGACAGGCATTAAGCTGGTTTAGATCGTACTTATCGGACCGTTCTCATTTTGTTTGTTTAAATGGGAAAAATCAAAGATAACGTCAGTAGACTATGGAGTACCGCAAGGATCTGTTTTAGGCCCTCTGCTATTCTCAATATATATGCTGCCACTTGGTAACATTATAAGAAAACATGGAATTAACTTCCACTGTTATGCTGATGATACTCAATTATATATTTCATTACGACCAGATGAAAACACTAACTCATCTAAATTGACAGAGTGTCTCAAAGATATAAAATGCTGGATGACGCGTAATTTCCTGCTATTAAATTCAGATAAAACGGAGGTTTTACTTATTGGTCCAAAAAACTACTCACAAAACCTCTTACAATACAACTTTAATATAGATGGATGTCCTGTTACTTTATCCTCTACAGTAAAAGACCTGGGTGTTATACTAGACCGCAACTTGTCTTTCGAAAATCATATTTCATATGTTACAAGAACAGCCTTTTTCCACCTTAGAAACATTGCTAAGCTACGTAACATGCTATCTGTTTCTGATGCAGAAAAGTTAGTTCATGCATTTATGACCTCGAGACTAGATTACTGTAATGCTTTATTAGCCGGTTGTACTGCATCCTCAATAAACAAGCTACAGTTAGTCCAAAATGCAGCCGCTAGAGTTCTTACTAGGTCAAGAAAATACGATCATATAACACCGATTTTATCATCTCTACACTGGTTACCTATTAAGTTCCGCATCAACTACAAAATACTACTACTAACCTATAAAGCCCTAAACGGTTTAGCTCCAATGTACTTAACGGACCTTCTTTCGCCCTACAATCCACCGCGTTCTTTAAGATCACTAAATTCAAGGCTTCTGGTCATTCCTAGGATATCTAAGTCCACTAAAGGAGGGAGGGCGTTCTCGCATTTAGCTCCAAAACTCTGGAATAGCCTTCCCGATACGGTTCGAGGCTCTGACTCGCTGACACAGTTTAAAACTAGACTAAAAACGCATCTCTTCAGTCAAGCATTCACATAACGCTTACCTTTTAGTCCTCTGTTATGCCATACAGAACCGTTTGACGCTGAAACTGCTTAACGCACCAGCGGGGCTCGACAGCCTTTTAGACAAACGGTTCGACACGTTCGGCGCGTATGGTTGGGTTGCGGAGAGTTTGTGAGATAGTGATTTTCTAACACTGACTCCTGTATAATGGAAATCATTCTGAACATCAGCTATGCTAATTATCTCCCATCTGCCTTTCTGCTGTTATCTCGGGACGGTTGTCCCGAGAAAATGGCGTTTGTCAGGTCCAGTTTGTATCCAGCCTCTCACGGGGATCTCAGATGCCCCAACGCCTGTGAAGAGACGACTCAACGCTGGCGATATGTTATGGCTCCATATTATATATGAACAATATTTATATTTAATATTTATATATAAACAATATGAATGTAAGCCAGAGGAGAACTGGCCCCGACTGAGCCTGGGTTCTCCCAAGGTTTTTTTCTCTATCCAATCTGATGGAGTTTTGGTTCCTTGCCACTGTCGCCTTGCTTTGCCTTGCTTTTGGCTTGCTTAGTCGGGTTTTTACCATTTAACAATATTACTTATCTGTCTTGTACTTCTGTCATGTTATCACTGTGAAGCTGCTTTGATACAATCTGTATTGTGAAAAGCGCTATATAAATAAATGTGACTTGACTTGACTTGACTTGTTCCAGGTTCTAGATAATTCCCTCAGAGTTATGTAGTAATTATGTATTAATTACTAATGGGTTCCCTATATTTTCACTTTAGAATACTGTTCCAGGTTCTAGATAATTCCCTCAGAGTTATGTAGTAATTATGTATTAATTACTAATGGGTTCCCTATATTTTCACTTTAGAATACTGTTCCAGGTTCTAGATAATTCCCTCAGAGTTATGTAGTAATTATGTATTAATTACTAATGGGTTCCCTATATTTTCACTTTAGAATACTGTTCCAGGTTCTAGATAATTCCCTCAGAGTTATGTAGTAATTATGTATTAATTACTAATGGGTTCCCTATATTTTCACTTTAGAATACTGTTCCAGGTTCTAGATAATTCCCTCAGAGTTATGTAGTAATTATGTATTAATTACTAATGGGTTCCCTATATTTTCACTTTAGAATACTGTTCCAGGTTCTAGATAATTCCCTCAGAGTTATGTAGTAATTATGTATTAATTACTAATGGGTTCCCTATATTTTCACTTTAGAATACTGTTCCAGGTTCTAGATAATTCCCTCAGAGTTATGTAGTAATTATGTATTAATTACTAATGGGTTCCCTATATTTTCACTTTAGAATACTGTTCCAGGTTCTAGATAATTCCCTCAGAGTTATGTAGTAATTATGTATTAATTACTAATGGGTTCCCTATATTTTCACTTTAGAATACTGTTCCAGGTTCTAGATAATTCCCTCAGAGTTATGTAGTAATTATGTATTAATTACTAATGGGTTCCCTATATTTTCACTTTAGAATACTGTTCCAGGTTCTAGATAATTCCCTCAGAGTTATGTAGTAATTATGTATTAATTACTAATGGGTTCCCTATATTTTCACTTTAGAATACTGTTCCAGGTTCTAGATAATTCCCTCAGAGTTATGTAGTAATTATGTATTAATTACTAATAGGTTCCCTATATTTTCACTTTAGAATACTGTTCCAGGTTCTAGATAATTCCCTCAGAGTTATGTAGTAATTATGTATTAATTACTAATTTGTTCCCTATATTTTCACTTTCCTTCAGTAATTTCTAAGTAATTCCTTTAGAATTATGTAGTAATTCTTTTTTAAATGGGTTTCCTGTATGTTCACTTCCTCTCAGTCATTGCTTAATTTTCAATAATTTACCCAATACGGCACACACATACTGTACTGTATATAAATTCATAATCCTATGAGGTAAGTTGACTAGTTATGGCAAGGTACTTAGAGTTGGGATGGGGTTCCATTCCTAAATTTATTTCTTCTTAAAGACCTCACTCACAAAGCAATAGACCATACAGGAAAAAAAATGCTTAAATGACTATTTTCGGGAGTGCAGTAATTCCACTAAATCCATATTGCATTTCTATAGTAGTATTAATAATGATACATAATAATAATAATAGCATTGGTAGTAAAGAAAAAGACCAACCTGATTATTGTAATGGCTAATTGTGTGACTGTGCATTAGTAGTTACTTCATAGTTATTTTTGTTGAACCTTAATTAGTAGATAGTTAATAGTAGTTCTTCAGGAGGTATGGCTGAATTCAGTAGTTATTGATTAGTTAATTGTTACTTAACGCAATAAAAAAATGATATTACTTACTGATTAGTTAAAACATCTTCATTAGTAGTTAATGGTAGTGACTAAAGTGTTCATAAATAATTACCTATTAGTTCTGCAATAATTCCGTATTAATTATGCATTAAGTAAGATACAGTATTCTAAAGTGTTACCGAGAAACCGTATACATGCACTCAGTGTGGAAAGAGTTTCTCACAGAAAGTACACCTTAACACACACATGAGAATCCACACTGGGGAGAAACCATTGTAATGACTCTGGGCGGGTCTAATCAAGGGAATTTGCATATCATAATTAATAATTCATAATTAATAATTATTCATACAGATTTGGATCAGCCCGGTCTTACATGTTAATAAATCCCTCAATGAGGGCTTTCTGTTAACTTTACTTATATGCATACACGTGTATCTTTGCACTTAACCACAAATTAATTGTAATAGATTGCACAGACCACGTCTTACAAGACAAGTAAAATTAATTAGCTCAAGTAATTTATAGAGCAGGGAAAACTTAATTCTCTGGCCAGAAGAATTCAGCATTCCAACTCCACAAAACATAACCTTTTTGGTATGTTTAGTTATATAGAGCATGCAGCGTTCGATCTTTCACTTCAGAGACTTGTCATGAGCAGGACCGTAATTCAATCACAAATGATCATATTAAATTTATTAAAGTATTCAATAAGGCAACTAAGTAAGCATTTACTACGTTACAATGATACATGTATATACAAACATTAAACACAAACTAAGACGACGCAGGGCGTTAGACGATAAGTGAGTTGGAGAGAGAGAGAGAGAGAGAGAGAGAGTGAGGGTGAGAGAGAGGGAGTTACAGTCACCAAACAGTCAATTAATCTTTCTGAACACCATGAAAACACTTTCTTTATGCTTCTGAGAAGCTCTAAAAGAAGGTAACGTTATACTTGCACAACATGTTTGGTCTGTGTGTGTCACGGACTCGTGGCCAGGCCCGGTTGGGCCGCACGATGAATGGAGAGGCTCTCCTGTGTGCGCGCGTTCCGTGGAGCGCGTGAGCGCGTTCCGCTGGAGCGCGGCGCTTCTGCACTGCCCGTCCTGGCGCGTGCATGGTTGGTTGCGTGCGCGTGGCTTCTTTGTTCCGTGGGAGTCACGTGGCGTTCGTTGGCATTCGGGCGCGAATGTTTGAAAAGGCTTAAAAGTCTTTGAGGTGACTGTTACCTCAGGAAATAGATCGGCAAAGTCCACTTCCTTTCCTGGGAAACGAACTTGGTAGTTCATTTGAGGAGAAGACGAAACTTTGGACGATCAAAGAAAGGATCCCGGTTGGGGTCGGAATCTCCGTGAGGAGATCCTTTACGTGCTTCTTGGCATGAGATGTTTTCGGAAGAGAAAGGGCGGAGCTGGCGCACTGCCTTTATCCTCTTGGGGACATCCATCCCCTTCCTGTTGGCTTGAGCCAATCAGGGAGATGGAGGCTGCACGCGGAAACATTCTTTTATGGTGCTTTGTCTCAGACTCACGCGTCTCCTCGTGGGAGGGGGTGTGTTCACATAAGGGCTACTATTGAAACAGTTCGATCATCCTTGGCAGTAAAACATATTAAAAACACACTTTACTTTACATCTCTGTACATATTCGGGTTCGTCATCTGATACGTATTCTAGAGACACCAAGGAGCATTATGTTACATTAAATGAACATATACTTCTGTTTACAATGCCTAAGGAAGTTATTTCTAATTCCTGTTTTATGCTGCAACCAACAAAGATATTTCACGGTGACCTGGGAAAAACACACATACATAGAAACACATTGAATATATCTGGTTAAATGTCTTTTAACACAGAAAAGTCCATCTCTTGGGTCAGAGACATAAAGCACATTCCACAGTCTTGTAACATGATCTCACTCCAGTGAGTGGAAGAATGTGTGTGGCGGTGTATGTGTGTGTGTTTGTGTGTGTGTGTGTGGGGGGGGGGTCCGAGTCCTTGGAGGACGGTCGATTCAGTCTGGCCAAAATCATTACATCTCCCCTTTTTCGTTAGATGAAGTCCTTACGTGGACTTCCATTCGAACGACACCCATCGCAATGGATGGATGGCAGGTGAATCATGAAAGTCAGGTAGCAGGTGGTGGCTAGGCTGAGGTTCGGGCTCAGCTTGATGAGGTTGGACGCAGTCTCCAGTGTGGTACCCTCTTCCTGAGGGTCCAGTGGTGGCTGTGGAGGTTTGCGTTTGTCTGAGTCTCTTGTGGAGTGTGAAAGTCAAGTGTCAAGAGCGTGGTTGATTACCGTAGAGGTACCCAGCGCAGAATCAGCTGCGGTCCAGGATTGGACAACAGGTGATGCAGTGGTGCAGTGCAGTGTAGCAGGTGTTCAGTTGAAACACAGCTAGGAGAGCTATGTTGCTGAGAACAAGTTCAGTTGGGCTGGGCACCCCCGTTTTTCACAGTTCATAATTCCAGTTCTGGAATCAGGGTGAAATCATGGGTTTCGTAAAGGATGGGACTTGACTCAGGCTCAGTCGCAGCAGGGTAGCTTGAGTCTCGGAGCAAAGGCTGCCGGATGCTGAGTTTTGAGCAAAGTCCTTCTGGCAGACAGTAAACAGTTGTCTCGCTGGAGTTCACTTGTCTGGTTCAGTAGAATGCCGTGAGCATTGTGGATCTGTCACAGCTACTTTCCATTTCTTGATGGTCTGTGAGGAGGCACTCTGTGTTGTGAGTTACCTTTTGGCTGAAGGATTTCAGTTCGTTTTGTTGCTGGACATGCCGGTGTTTGACTGCGTTCTGACAGCAGCGGCGTGGGTGTCCATTTAGCTCTGCTTGCGTGGTGGTCGACCCTATGCTGTGTGATGTCGGACCTGGTGATGACTGCAGTTGTCCTTGGTTGGCTGGAGGCACAGGAAGACGACCACAGCAGCAGCATCCTGTAACAGAGACAGGGGAGAGAGAGAGAAAGGGAGGAAAGATTTCAGCGGCTGTTGGCTGGGACAGCCTGATGCCTTTGAGGATGCCCGAGATGTCCTGGGCTGCGGTGTGCAGCCCACATGGTGCGTGACAGGCATACACTGGCTGGTATATCCCCCTTTTGTACTGTGGCAGCACAAGCTGTGGCGAAGTGATGTCACGAGGTACATAAATTTCAAGTGTTGGGCCGTTTAGCAGCATGTGCTTGGTGAGCTGCCGTTGTCGTGGTTGACGGCCGGTTTGGGCGGTTGGAGGGGTTGAGAGGTGGTTGTCTCAAAGTTCATTTGGTTAGTCTCAGTTTTTGGTAAGCTGAAAGGTGCAGGGTAGCAAGTTCACGTTTACATTTGGTGCTGAGGCTGTGCCTTTATGGCTGGTTGCAGGAGTTCTTGTGACCTCTGTGACCTGCCAGTTGACTGGAGGGGGAGGGGTACTTGAACTTGAGCTCAGACATTCAGTTGTTTAAAGTCTATTAAAGGCTCATAACGATCTAACAGATCTTGGCCAATCAGACGTGCGCACGTGATCGTTCGTGATCGGTACACTGGGTAAATCCGGCACATAGGGACCAATTGTTGGGTGAATGAGAGCTACCTGTGTTGAGCCAGATGTCGTTTTGGCTGTAGGATTGCACCTTCAGCTTACCTGTTTGGGATTTGAGAGTTCGCTCTGATTGTTTGATTCTTTTGAAGAGTTGGGCTGGCAGTAGCGCTGATGTTTGAGCTAGTGTCTAGCATGGCTTCAAGGCTCAAATCATTGTCTCTAGGTGGCTAGGCAGAGTTTGTGCCACCCCCTTTTTGATTAGGTTTCCCAGAAGTCCTGGCGTCTGGGCTGATGTTGTGTGGGACACGGTGTTGTCATGCTCAGGCTGTGCAGCTGTCAGTTGTGGTGGCTGCTTGGTGCTGTCACTTTGTGAAGTGGCAGTGAGCTTTGTGGTGTGATGCTGACGAGCAGTGTTCTGGGTGTCTGTTTGGGTCTTGCGCTGAGACATAGCATGTCTGGCTTGTCCTTCTTGTGAGATCTTGTGCAGAAACTCTTTCAGCACCTTCAGGATTTTTGCTGTCAGTGACATGGCTGCACTGTTGTTATCTGATGTGTGCTCAGATTTGTGCTTACCAGTGGCGTGTTGAGAGGGGTACCGCTCTGGGGCTGGTTGGGCTTGAGTCTCTTGGTGATGAGGTGCGGCTCAGAGCTCTTGCTCTGGTGCGGTCGATGAGCACCAGGACTGTTGTGTTGCCCTCTGTTGGCTTGGAACGGTTTACTCTCAGTGAAAGTGTGGGGTGCCTCCTAGAGGCAGCTCTGAGTCGTGCTCAGAGACAGGTTAGTTTGAGGGTGTTTACCCAGCTCTTTCGGACAAAGTCTTTGCGTAATGTGAGCTTGTGGTCTCGTAGCTATGGTAGATATGCTACAGGGACAGGCCAGGGTGCTTACGGAATAACTCACTGTGGGATGCAAGCTTCAAAGAAACAAAGTTCTGAGATTGGCATCCTTTCCACACCTGGTGGTTTGTCGGAGTCGGTGGAGTTTCAAGTCGGTCTCTGCTTGATGTCCACGGCGGTGAGAACCTTTGGTATGATTCTGGATCAGGGAGTTAAGCGATCAAAGCTTATTGCAACAGCTAATAGTCCATTTTGGCAGTCTCTGTTTGACGAGCTAGGAAGCTGTGCACCTCACGACTGGACGTAATCCATATCGAGCAGAATCTGTTTAATGCAGTCAGGTTGGTTAGACAGTTTGCAAGTGACAGTCTGGTCTGCATGTCGTGGCTTTTCTGGTTAGCTTGGTCAAATCCTTTTGGAGCCATGCCGTGGTTTGTGGCAGTGGTTCCTTGGGAGGTTGAGGTCAGGTTACGCAGGGGCTCTGTGGCATTCTGGCACACTTGTTGTGAGTGATTAATGCGTGGCCCTAAAAGTTCAGAACTACTGCTTAATAGGTTCGTTAGGTATTTAAAGCATAAAGCTAAGTGTCTCTTTTATCCTGAATCTTAGCTGTGAATGTTAGGGGGCTAAGTTTTGTGTGGTTCCGAGGGTATTTCCTGGGAAGGACATAGCCAAGATGAAATAAATGTACTGTAAGGTGGTTCTTATGACTAAATTATTTCTCTGGACTTAGCTGGTGGTTCACTATAGCTCGATGGTGTGAACAATAATAGGGGAAAGGACAGCTTTCTTATTTAAATTCTGCTTATTGTCGATCCTCAGGACTCTAGTAGTGCCTTTAGTAAATTGTTGAGATTACTTGTGTTAGAGGGTCACAAAACGAAGTGCACTGGCTGGAACTAAGCCGAAATAACAAATAAGGGTGTCTGCTTCCTTTCTGGGCCCTGATGGGAAATGGAACCACACTCGGACAAGAGAGGCAAAGGAATTAAATCATATAGAGGACCTAATGGACAAGGGAATAGCTGCTTGCTATTATTATCAAGGTCAAATGAAATAATTAACGAGGGAAAATAAAATTAAAATTAAAGCAAAAGGAAATAAAATGATCAAAACATGGGAATGATCTGAAGTCAAGAATAATCAGTGGCATTAGTGGCTAAACTTTGGATTTGCTTTGATCAACACTCTATAGTGGGTTGTAGCGGTTGCATGTTCAAGACCACATTGGGTGTGTTCCTCCAAAGGTTTAGTCAACATGCCGACGAAAATTCCTGATGGTTATACAAATTCTTCTGTAGTTAGTTACGCAGTTTACCTGCAGTTAAACTTGAGTTTAATTAACAGGGCATCTGTGAAGTTAGTCTTCAATGGTTAGCAAGGAGTATTCCTAACCCTGTGAGGGTAAACTTTGGCTAATAAGAATTGCAAACACGGAAAGTGAATAATTAGAAACCCTGAAGTGGTGTTGAGGAAAGTATTCTAGAATACTTTGCACTGTGGAACACAGCGGTGATTAAGGGTTCAAGAAAATAATGCTAACTGCTAACTGTTGAGGTTATTCAGCTTAGCCTGCATTGGATTGGAACTAGGTTAGGTTAGCTTAGCCCAAGTTAGCTTGATGCTAAGCTAGGTTAGGTTAGCCTAAGTTAGCTTAGTGATGGGTCAGTTTAGCTTAGCCTAAGTTAGCTTGATGCTAGGCTAGGTTAGCTCAGCCACCCAGGCTGGTTTGTTTACAAGAGTGACATTAAGAGTTAGCACTTCCTGTGACAAGTTGTCATGGGAGCCAGAGGGTGTCAGAGCAATTCAACAGTACCTGAAGAATGTCTGTGTATTTTACATGAATCATGCATGTTTTAATGGGTTAAATGGGAGGCACCTATACTTTATGATTTTCAAGAACTTGGTTGCATTAAGTAAAACGCAAATGTGTTTTGGCATTTGCTAATTTTCTCATGGAACTCTGCTCTTTATTTCACAGTCTTCTATTTGTTTACAGAGTAAGGAAATAGATTTGCTGCAAGTCAAAGCTTGTCTTGTTCTATTTGCTTACAGAGTAAGGGAATAGATTAGCTTTCCTAAGCATATATAGTTACGTCTCTCTCATGCATGGATGCTGGCTTTTCCGCGAGTTACTTCTTTTGATCGTTTAGTAGCTTTCTGCTTGTAGAAGCAGCTAAAATTTAGGTGAATTGCATCAATCTAACAATAAAATTAAGGACTTTACTTTGTAGAAGGGGAGCGTCGCCCAGGTCTAACATGCACATATAACTCTGTCCTGAGCTGTCTTCGTCAGAAACAGGTTTACTTATACCGCGATTTTGGATTTTTTTTTTGTTTGTTTCCAAAGCGGAAAAGATATCGGTACAGATTACAAGCTGCTGAAGATGATTCTTCTGTTACACAGACTTACGCTTTAATGCTGAAGTTCCTGATACCAGTTGGGAGTCTAAGGCCTAACATTTTTTAAAGTAGAGATGTCAATTCCCGCTATTTGTTTTATCTGCATTTAGGCAAGCCAGCTATCAAGATGCGTATTGCACGTAGTGTTTTAAGCTTGGACCGCGATGGTCAAGTGCACGCCTGTTGATTAACAGTAATTTAAACTCGGGTGATTTTACTACACTCTGTCGTCAAGGCAAGGTATGGAGTGGGTGTTTCTGTGACTCTTCACTGTCGTGAAATGTTTAACGGTGCCGTCTAAACAACATCTAGAGAACTGTTTGTTCCAAAAGAGTCATGCATAGTCTGTCGGCCGTTGAGGCGCACATGTTCTATGTAAGATTCCTTTAACTTAGTAAAATTTAATTCTTACAAACGCAGAGTCTTGCAACTCTTTCGAACACCCATTTTCATCTACCTTTTAAAAGTTTCTACGTTCGATGTTGATCAAGGACCTTTTAGCAGAGTCTTGCACTGCGTTCGTGCAGTGTCTTCTGGGTTGCAGTTCAGAGTAATTTGGGGTTTTAGGAATTCTTACTGAGTGGGCCTTCACGCATCGTCGAGGTGGGCCTTGCGTGGGGGCAGGAGAACTATGGTGACTGACGGGATAGGAGGAGAGGTTTCTTGAAAACTGGTGTCCTCCTCAGTTATAGGTTCACTGCAAGTTCCACAGCAAACTGTTCGGAGCCGGTGGTGGTAGCACAGGCCCTCCTGGGTCTGTTCTGCTGGGTGTCGGTGTCGTGTCAGACACCGGTTGGAGACAGCGGGTGGAAAGTCGATGTCTTGTAGATTGTCAGAGATGTGGTGGAAGGCGGGCTTTCCCACCTCCCCCTTTTTCAGCTCTCTTGTGTTGTTGGCTGAAATGTGCAGACTGGTTAGGGGAGACTTGTGGTGTGTGTTTCCCCTTTTCCGGTCATGCTGTAGTATATAAGAGTATTGCAACTCTGTGGATCAAGTGCATGTTCGAGATCTTGTCTCTGCTGAACGAGCTTGTGGATGGCTCACACGGGCCTCTTGAGAGTTTCTTTCGGAGGCCGTGGCTTTCTAATCTCTTTAAGTTCAGCCTCTGCTCTTTGCAAAGGGGCTTCACTTTGTCGAGTTTCTCGTTGAATTCCTCTTTGGTTCTTTTCTCTGACTATTCTCTTCAGTCTGTGTAGAAGATTTAGACAGGGCAGTTTGAAGTCTTTACTTCCTTCTGTAGCTCGGGGTCGCTGTCATCCTCGGCGCTTGCAACCTTGTGCTTCAGGGCGATGCGGCTCCTTTTGCGGAGGCGTGCGTGTGCGCTGAGCTGGTAGGCGAGGTTGACGTGTCTGGCCCAGTCTTTGTCGTGGGAGCTTTGGCTTGGTTTGTGCGCTCATCAGCTTGTACACGTCTGCGTCCAGTTGCTCTTGGCTCCGGGCTCTGAGTGACCGGTGGCTTTGGGCAGGGATGGAGATGTCATGAATCTCGGCCATGTCTCCAGGTTGTCCCCTGCGGGTTGTGGGACTGGAACATACTGGTTTCACTGTGGGCGAGATGAACACAACACACACAGAGAGACCAATGCAAGTTCGACTACGTCTAACGAGCTATAATACCGGCTAGGCCGTGTATGAAAATTTTGGTTAACTGATGCAGACAGTTAAACCGTTAGGTGGGACAATTTGGGTAGGTCATCATGGGTCTGAATGAAGATTTGACAGGGCGCTAGCTTAGGGGTCACCTGTTGATGCTAACGACTTGGTTGTCAAACTATTCTTCAGCTTTCCTTGGTGTGTCAGAGAGGTTCTGTCTTTAGGTGAACTGAAAGGAACAGAGCACAACAGAACAGAGCAATGGCAAGCTAGCAAAGATTGAAGTACATGCCACCATCAAAGATGGGGAGGTCTGTAATGAAATGGCATTAATAGTACACAAGAAGTGTTAAAAGTGAAAGAGGCAGTTTGTGAGGCTAAAGCCTGCAGTTTGTGGCTTGGAGAGGCGGAGGAAGCCAACCACTTCAAATATCAGGGAATCTCTAGATTCGGTGGCCAATATTAAGTGGATGGGTTTTAATACCTTTTTCTAGTTTGCCTGGGGTGAAATGAGGTCATCCCGGTTGGAGTCAGCCTCGTGGCTGGTCCCTCTGTCACCCCCCAACACCTGACAGCAGTGTCCCGGGCATTTTGTGCATCTGTACTCCGAGGTGCGCCCTTTCAAGCAACTTGACCTTGAACACATACCGGCGGTGCCAGATTGGTGGTGTCGTGTTGCCGGGCCGCATCAACAGAAAGATACAGGAAAGTACGAGACCTGCGCTCAGTCAGCGATGCTGGCGCAGATCAGACGAACCAGCCAGCCAGACCCCAAGCGAAGGTGACTGTCACATCACCACAGCACTTGAGAGATTTCTACCTACAAACACAAAACAGGATGAAGAACAAGTGTGCCTCAATTTGAATTAAAGCTCCTCTATCTACATCAAGTTGAGTGTCTATTTTTGTTGAAAAATCAAAGGCAACGGCTTTACTAAAGTCTATGGTATAAACACGAAGGGAATTGTGACAATGTCAATTATCAGAATAACCCAACCTCCATACAGGGAAGAGATAGCATTAAGTGCAGCGGGAGGAGCACAGGAGGAAGCAATCTGTAGTGGCGAGTTTTGGCCACTAAGGGTGTGTGTCCCTTCCTCCTAGTGGTCAATCTGGCTGACAGAGAGCTTGATTTGAAGTGCATTTAAACTGATTTAAATACAATTCAAATTGAGCAAATGCATAGGGGTTAAGTAACCTTTAGATTAATAAGGATACAGTTGTAATAAAACCAGATCAAAATTATTAAAAATACTTTGAAATGGAAATATAGGAATAAAGCCATAAAGCAATTTCCCAATGGGAAATGAGAGACTTAATTCAAATTAATTTTGAAATTTGTTTGTTTCAAACCAAATTTAAATAAGTGTAGTAAAATTACAGGTTGGTGTTATATTTGATGACAATCACGATTACTGGTGAGGGATCAGTGACTGTAACCAAAACAAATCCGACTGGGAGAGAGAAAGCCATTCAGGACAGTGAGGTTAGGTGATGGCCACAAGGGGGCGATTTCCTCCCAAGTGGTCATCAGAAACTGTTAAGACTTAATTCTGAATTTCAAGTTCAATGTGGTTCTAACCAAATTCAAAACAAGTGCACACAGTCAAGGCAAGGAAAATCATGTTAATGAAACAGGCTGTAGATTGCACATGCATTGAAAATTAGGGAAACTAGTTCGAAATTCAGTAAGGAAGCAGGTGTTCCTGACAGAATTTTGAGGAAGAAATGACCTAGCTGTTAGTGTCCACACGAGGGCGCCATTGCGTTCGTGGAGGTTTAAGTCTGGGGCTGGGGTCATCTGATACTGGAAAAACACTCAGGGTGCACCCTAGTGTTTGGCAGTAGTATTACAGCCAGCCCGCTTTCAAATGTGATTGTTTCAGAGGACGTGTAGCGAATTACACACCTATTTTCTGCATAATCACGAATAGTGCGGAATTTAAATTCTCGACGGATTTCTTTCGGTACTATATTTTACAAACACGTTTGGCAGGATATTTTTTTTGCTGCGTTGTCGAAAGGAAAACAGGAATTATCCATCTGTTTCAAAACTCCAAATAACATTTATCACAACTACCGTTAATGATTAGAAATGTTTTCAGTTTGGATTTTCTTTTGGTGCTATTTTTTTTTTCAAACACGTTGTGGCAGGATTTTCTTTTTCGCTGCGTTGTGCGAAAGGGAAACAGGAATTATCCATCTGTTTCAAAAACTCCAAATAACATTTATCACAACTACCGTTAATTATTAGAATGTTTTCAGTTTGGATTTTCTTTTGGTGCTATTTTTTTTTTTTACAAACACGTTTGGCAGGATTTTCTTTTTTTTCGCTGCGCTGTGCAGAAGGGAAACAGGAATTATCCATCTGTTTCAAAAACTCCAAATAACATCTATCAAAACTAGTATTAATGATTAGAATGTTTTCAGTTTTGGATTTTTTTTTTTTGTGCTATATTTATTTAAAACACGTTAGCAGGATTCTTCGCTGCATTGTGCAAAAGGGAAACAGGAATTACTCATCTGTTTCAAAAACTCCAAATAACATTTATCACAACTACTGTTAATGATTATAATGTTTTCCGTTTGGATTTTCTTTTGGTGCTATTTTTTTTTACAAACACGTTAGCAGGATTCTTCGCTGCATTGTGCAAAAGGGGAACAGGAATTACTCATCTGTTTCCTGCTCCAATAGACATATATCACAATAGCACTTATGATAATATGCGGTTTTTATACATTGAGTAGCTAAGTCAATGTTTTTCTTTCAACCAGGAGCTCATCGTTTTCTAACGATTATAATATAAGATAAGGCCTTTTAAGACTAGAGGAAGAATCTCGTTCAACTAAATCTTGTCTTCCAATGTCAGAAGAATCTCGTTCTGACAGAGGAGTTAAAATTATTAAAAATGTTTGTCCAGAGGTTTCTCTTCCATCTGTGTCAGAACAAATTTAATACTGAGGAAACTGCAGTTTACTTTTAGCAATTTAACAGTGACTAAACGTTTGAACATTTAGCAGCTTGTTAACTATGCTTGGCTGAGGCAGCTTTTGTGCCCTGCTCAGTTATATCGCAAGTTTGCAAAGCGTTCACTTCTATGTGCACGTGTAATATTAAATATTACATAACAATAATAAATAACAATATACACATTTGGACTGAACCTGATTTGCTCATAAACAAGTTTGAAGTGCTCGTTCATTCTCCACCATTCTGTAATGACTCTGGGCGGGTCTGATCGAGGGGAATTTGCATATCATAATTAATAATTCATAATTAATAATTATTCATACAGATTTGGATCAGCCCGGTCTACATGTTAATAAATCCCTCTAACTGAGGGCTTTCTGTTAACTTTACTTATATGCATACACGTGTATCTCTGCACTTAACCACAAATTAATTGTAATAGATTGCACAGACCACGTCTTACAAGACAAGTAAAATTAATTAGCTCAAGTAATTTATAGAGCAGGGAAAACTTAATTCTCTGGGCCAGAAGAATTCAGCATTCCAACTCCACAAAACATAACCTTTTTGGTATGTTTAGTTATATAGAGCATGCAGCGTTCAATCTTTCACTTCAGAGACTTGTCATGAGCAGGACCGTAATTAAATCACAAATGATCATATTGAATTTATTAAAAGTATTCAATAAGGCAACTAAGTAAGCATTTACTGACGTTACAATGATACATGTATATACAAACATTAAACACAAACTAAGACGACGAGGGCGTTAAGACGATAAGTGAGTTGGAGAGAGAGAGAGAGAGAGAGAGAGAGAGAGAGAGAGAGTGAGGGTGAGAGAGAGGGAGTTACAGTCACCAAACAGTCAATTAATCTTTCTGAACACCATGAAAACACTTTCTCTCATGCTTCTGAGAAGCTCTAAAGAAGGTAACGTTAGTACTTGCACAACATGTTTGGTCTGTGTGTGTCACGGACTCGTGGCCAGGCCCGGTTGGGCTCGCACGCACTGAATGGAGAGGCTCTCCTGTGTGCGCGCGTTGCTCGTGGAGCGCGTTCCGCTGCAGCGCGGCGCTTTTGCACTGCCCGTCCTGGCGCGTGCATGGTTGGTTGCGTGCGCGTGGCTTCTTTGTTCCGTGGGAGTCACGTGGCGTCGTCGGCATTCGGCGTGAATGTTTGAAAGGCTTAAAAGTCTTTGAGGTGACGTTACCCGTAGGAAATAGATCGGCAAAGTCCACTTCCTTTCCTGGGAAACGAACTTGGTAGTTCATTTGAGGAGAAGACGAAACTTTGGACGATCAAAGAAAGGATCCGTGTTGGGTCGGATCTCCGTGAGGAGATCCTTTACGTGCTTCTTGGCATGAGACGTTTTCGGAAGAGAAAGGGCGGAGCTGGCGCACTGCCTTTATCCTCTTGGGGACATCCATCCCCTTCCTGTTGGCTTGAGCCAATCAGGGAGATGGAGGCTGCACGCGGGAAACATTCTTTTATGGTGCTTTGTTCTCAGACGACGCGCTCCTCGTGGGAGGGGGTGTGTTCACATAAGGGCTACTATTGAAACAGTTCGATCATCCTTGGCAGTAAAACATATTAAAAACACACTTTACTTTACATCTCTGTACATATTCGGGTCGTTCATCTGATACGTATTCTAGAGACACCAAGGAGCATTATGTTACATTAAATGAACATATACTTCTGTTTACAATGCCTAAGGAAGTTATTTCTAATTCCTGTTTTATGCTGCAACCAACAAAGATATTTCACGGTGACCTGGGAAAAACACACATACATAGAAACACATTGAATATATCTGGTTAAATGTCTTTTAACACAGAAAAGTCCATCTCTTGGGTCAGAGACATAAAGCACATTCCACAGTCTTGTAACATGATCTCACTCCAGTGAGTGGAAGAATGTGTGTGGCGGTGTATGTGTGTGTGTTTGTGTGTGTGTGTGTGTGGGGGGGGGGGTCCGAGTCCTTGGAGGACGGTTGATTCAGTCTGGCCAAAATCATTACACCATATACAGTACATGCACTCAGTGTGGCAAGAGTTTTTCTCAATCATCAACTCTCAGTCTTCATCTGCGCATTCACTCTGGAGAAAAGCCATTGAACTGTGACCAGTGTGGCAAAGATTTTATTTCATCAGCAAATCTAAACCGGTGTACCGTTGTGCACGAGGTCTTCACGTCCCTGGAGTCGTTCCACCTGCATCTCAACCGCTTCATTCCAGGTAGACCACATGTTTCACTGTCACGTCAATCTTTCACTGTCATCGAACTCGCTGTCATTCACATTGTGTGCACTGAATAAACTGCTAAACAGATCTGTGTTCCTCCTCAGGAGAAGGTGCCAATCCCTGGCACTTCCAGGCATTTCTCCTGAGGGGTTGACGCGGTGGAACGCGGACAGGGCGGCGTCCGCGGCACAGGAGGGACGGCTGCTGCTCCGCTCCTACAATGGCCCCTGCAGCACTCTCTTGATCAGCTCAGCCAAAGGGTGCTTGGCGTGAGTGTGGTCAGGGATTACACCAAGCCCAGGGAGTACACTGGTAAGAACACTCAGGCCACCACGCTTACATGTGTCCACACTGAAAGATACTTGTACCTGACTGACTGTTGTTGCACTTCAGGGGAACTCATCGGCATCGAGTACCTGTACTCCCAGACGGGCAGAGTGCTGCAGGACGTCAGCTTGGACCCTGACATTCCGGACGCGAGGGGGGGGGGACGTTCCCCATCTCGTCGAGGATGACGAGCTCGCCGACGGCCAGGAGGTGGAGGACCTCACCCTCCACGTGCCTGGCGAGTTCCTAGATCCTCTGACGGACCCGGCTGATGCATCCGCGCCCGAGCCATCCAGTCCGACCGGTGCCCCCGAGCCCGCACCCCACTCCCCCGGCCGGTCCTTCGCCAGAGCCTCAGCAGGCTGCTGAGGTAAGAAACGGCGCATCACCAAAAACGGCGCTTGCTCTGCTCCATCCAACTGACTTTTTTTTTCCATCTCTTCTTGTGTGTCTGCAGGAATACAGAGGACCAGATGACCAGCCGGGGTACCTGGCCGTGGTCCAGTTGGCCACGGCCTTGGTGGGGTTGCGTCACGACCCGGCCTTGTCCGAGGGGAGGGTAGATGAGCTTATCAGGCTCTACGAGGCCCTGTCACCGTATGACAGGGCCCCGAGTAGTCTACCCTCCCCGCTACAGGGACAGGCCAGCTCAGGGGCGCTTCATGGCAGCGAAGCCAAGCCGCAGCCAGTATACCTGGTGTGGAAAGCTTGAGGCGGTAAGGCTACACTTCCATCATACTTATCCCTCATGTACACACCAGCTGCTCTATGTAATGTTGCCCATTATCTTGCTCATATCTGTCATTGTTTTTGTCCATTGTCCACAGCTGCCTGGTCGAGAGACCTCTGGACCTGCCAGCAGTCCCAGCGCAAGCTGGCTGGTAGAGGCAGTATGCACCCAGCTCTGCCGCTCTGATCCCTCGGCAGCCGTGCTGCGGTGCCCAGAGGTCGCGGTGGGAGAGCATACTGCTTCGAGACCAGCACATCCGGGACCTTGTGCTGGGCCACCCAGCACAAGGTGGCTCCTTGTTGATGGCTCGGGCGCCCATACAGCTCTTTGAGCTGAATGCCAGGACCCTCTCGCTGTGGTATGTTTGATGCTTTTCATGTTATGGTTATTACATGATTGAATTGCATGATCTTAAAATTGTACATGTAACTAAAATACTATGTTGAAATTCATTCTCAGGTTCACCAGGACGCAGCGGGAGAAGGAGAGGACTGTGCTCGCTTCAGGCGTTGCAGCAGAGGGACGACCACCAGCAGCGGCAGCGGGCTCGGCGACGACAGCAGCGCCAAGGGTGGCGGGACCTCCAGCAGCAGCACCGGCTGTGGCAGCACCGGTGCCTGTTCTGCCAGCGCCAGTGCGCCCACTGGCGCCTTCACCGCCTGCCCCCTCAGCTGTTGTCCTGGCCATACCACCAGCTGCTGCGGCTGCAACAGGACCTTTTTCAGCAACACAGCCTCTCTTTCTGGACCTCTCACTGCCCCAGCAGAGTGTAAGGGTGCTCCCCATACCGACGCTCCCTCCGGACAATGCCAGCTCCACACGTCCTCCCTCTGCCTCTGGCCGCGCACATCACGCCGGCCCTCTGCTGCCTGCACTGCAGCTGCTGCCAGGACAGCAAGGACAACAAGCAGTGCAGGCAGCACCTCCTGCTCCCCTCCTCAGCCTCGCTCTGTGTACAAAACTGAGTGGCTGAGGAGGAAGGGGGCTGAGCAGAGGGCAGCAGCAGCAGCAGCAGCAGCAGCAGCAGGAGCAGGAGCAGTCGTTGCTGCCCGGGCCGGCGTGCCACAAGAACAAAAGTGCAGGAGATGCGGCCAGCCAAAGCGGAGGGAGACCGGACACACCCGCTGACGGCAATGTACATTTTTGCTCTGCCGCCGCAGCGGGTAAGAGTGTGGAGGAGTGGCTGAGGGAGATGAAGGACAAGGGAAAGGGTCGAAGCCCCGGACTGATTTCGCATTCTCGCTGGGGCAGGTGTATATAGTTGTTTAGTGTGTTTTTTAAAGACATTGACTTTACCCTCCACATGGACCGGGACCTTGCCGCGGTGTGGAGGCTTCTTACAAAACATCCGGTCCACGCCTGTCACAACTTTTCTACAGCACATTGACACTATGCTTGGAAAAACATTGTGTATCCCATTCACACCAGTATAACATTGCCATGCCTTTGTACTATACTGATTCTTTGCACTGACAAGTTTTATAGGCCTATACTGTGTGTCTTCTGCCTATCATATGGCTTAAGAAAAAGAAAATGAAAAATGTTCTGTCCCATTCACACCTGTGTAACACATTGTCATGCATTTGTGCTCTTCTGATTTAATGCGCTGACAAGTTATATAGGTCTTTTGGACATGTGGGTATGTTCAACAATGTGGTCATTGTCTTTGGAGTTACGTTGCACTGGCTCTGTTGCCGCTGCATTGGTACTTAACACTGAATGCCGCTGCGTTATGTATCCATGCATGTCTTTAATGAGCCCTTATATTATATCAATGCCACTGTTCTGCATCAATACCACTGTTCTGCATCAATTCCACTGTTACTGTTCTGCATCAATACCACTGTTACTGTTCTGCATCAATACCACTGTTCTGCATCAATACCACTGTTACCACTGTTACTGTTCTGCATCAATACCACTGTTACTGTTCTGCATCAATACCACTGTTCTGCATCAATACCACTGTTACTGTTCTGCATCAATACCACTGTTACTGTTCTGCATCAATACCACTGTTTTGTATCAATACCACTGTTACTGTTCTGCATCAATACCACTGTTTTGCATCAATACCACAGTTTTATTGTATTGTAGTCTAAATAATAAATAAATGAAATAAATAATCTATTTCACACTGTAGCCTACTGCTGCTGTTTGGTGTCTATACAATCACCAACAACTGATATTTAATTGATAATTTTTCTTTCAATATCAAAAAAAAATCTTTTTACTGAAGAAAAGGGTGAAACGAATAATACACGGCATGTAACTTTTA
Source organism: Hybognathus amarus (assembly GCA_030378365.1). Lineage (NCBI taxonomy): Eukaryota > Metazoa > Chordata > Actinopteri > Cypriniformes > Leuciscidae > Hybognathus > Hybognathus amarus. The sequence goes on along the minus strand of JAQIUQ010000050.1, from coordinate 11,507 downwards.
TTTATACATTGAAATTAAATTATTGACATAATATAAATGTAATATAATGTTTAACACAAATATAATGTTTAACACAACAATATTTTAATATCTATGCAGAAAAAGGTAAAATAATATAAATACAATATAATGTTTAACACAAATATAATGTTTAACACAACAATATAATGTTTAACACAACAATATTTTAATATCTATGCAGAAAAAGGTAAAACAATATAAATACAATATAATGTTTAACACAAATATAATGTTTTACACAACAATATTTTAATATCTATGCAGAAAAAGGTGAAACAATATAAAACGGTTAAACAAATAATACACGTCATGTTACCTTAATGTATACACATGAAATAGGCATGATATGAATATAATAGTGTGTAATATATGTAAAAATTAATGTTTGATATTTGTGCTTCAGGCGGGATTTGAACCTACGTTTTGATGGTCTCGTTTGTACCGCATTTGTGCGACTGGGCATGCGCGAAGGCGCTAATGCGCATGCGCACAAACAGAGAAAAACAATTGGGATGCTTTTCGCAGGGGCCATGCTAATCTTCTCTGTATCGAATCCAATTTTAGTATATGTGCTGCCTTAGCAAGCACGAGGCCTTCTGTCCCGCTCAAGGAATATGTACCCTCGGGTTCCAGTGAGCCATCACCAAGGTGGTGGGGCAGCGAGCCGCCTACTGAAAAAATGAGTAGGGCAGACTTATCTATGGTACCAAAATACAAGCTCGGAATGGGCTGTGTCCTCCAGGTTTTCAAGAAAGAAATGAGTTGGCGTAAAGTGGAAAACCGGATAATGCTTTGCTGTCTGTGCCATGGTCCCATGCACTCGATGTAACTGGGCACGATTTATCATACATGGTAGAAAGGTATGAATCATGTCCAGTGAAGCAGGCAACTCTTTAGGTAGTTACAGCACTGCTGGTCACTATATGACACAAATGTCAGAACTAATCATAAGCAGAAGTTGATGTTAGCTCAAGTTTGCTCTGTGTGGGTGTATTGTTCTGTTCCAGTGATGTTCTGTGACTCAACCTTGAAGGGAAAAGATATCGCCCATGGGGTCAAACCCTGTTCCCCGTCGGCATCTGCTGAAGAAAGGGTGTGGACACACTATGCTGGAAAACTGCTGGAGAGTGCCCCATAGACATTGGAGATGCACCAGTTCTTGACACAAGAGATCAAGAATGAAAATAAATAGTGGCAGGAAGGTATGAATCAAGTCCAGTGAAGCAGGCTTGATCACAGCTGGCAAAAATATGGAGCGCTTCACGGATTTGCGTGAAGGCTCCCTGACGGCAAACGTTTTGTATTGAAACTAGAGCCTGCCCATTCTGTTAAAGGCCAGAATTTAAGTTACTGTACAAGTGTATGCAAGTAGCCCAATCCTTCATTAATCAGGCTCGTTGGTCTAGGGGTATGATTCTCGCTTCGGGTGCGAGAGGTCCTGGGTTCAAATCCCGGACGAGCCCAGCAGTTTCAGAACAAGCAGCCTTTGGCCCATTTCTTTGCAGCACTGAGCCGAACTCAAAACTGTTGTGTTCTTGAAATCCTTGCTGGTGCTTGTGTTCATCTGTACTATAACTCAGCCTAGAATTTATTTATTTAGAAAAGGGACAGTGTACATTAATCAACATTCATGAATGTAGGTGTACCCAATTTAGTCCCAAGGTTAGTTTCCATTGGTAGTGCCTTTGTCAGATGTTATTAGGCCTAAAACTAGAGAAAAGGGTAAAACATTACAAATATAATAGAACTAGAACTTGTAAACAACTCTGGAAAAAAATACAATGAAACATATACAAACAGATGATGTATATGTACCAGAGCATATGAGCGGAGTGGAGCGGTGAAAATCTCAGCTCATCGCTCACGGAACTGTTCACCCCTCCGCTCCCCCGCTGAAAGCTTCATCAGGCCGCTCCACTCATCGGCGCTCAGGGCTCAACGCAGTTTGCTTTGCGCTCCATTCAAATTGCCCCGCTTGCTCCGAGAGAAAAAAAAAAATAAAAAATCTACATGTAGGCTATATATCACTTTTAGCTTAGACCACAGCATTACCTCCTTAAGAACTAATGAGCAACAACAACATTTTTCGAATAGAAATGTTTTATTTCAAATTACAAATGATAAATTAGTCACAAAAACGAAAATGTACGTAATAATATAAATAAAAATTATATAAACAAAATATAGCTACATAAAAGTTTTAAAAGTAAATTAACTATTAGGCCAACATTCCTAACTGAACTTTTGCGCAGCGCGCAGGATCAAAATTTAAATGGCTTTATATCAATTGTAGGCTACAAAAATAAATAAAAAATTAAACAAATTAATGGGCCTAATTATATAAATAAAAATAAACAGACTATTATAGGCCTACATCAAAGTTTTAAAATGAACTATTAGGCCAAAATTCTTAACTGAACTTTTGCGCAGCGCGCAGGATCAAAATTGAAATGGGTTTAGGCTATATTAATTGTACAACAAAACTGCAGTAAAATTAAACGAATTAATGAGCCTAATTATATGAATAAAAATAAACAGACTATAGGCCTACATTAAAGTTTTAAAATGAACTATTAGGCCAACATTCTTAACTGAACTTTTGCAAGGCACGCAGTATAAAAATTTAAATGGGTTTATATCAATTGTACAAACAAAACTGCAGTAAAATTAAACGAATTAATGAGCCTAATTATATAAATAAAAATAAATAGACTATAGGCCTACATTAAAGTTTTAAAATGAACTATTAGGCCAACATTCTTAACTGAACTTTTGTGCAGACAGATTGCCCGTGATTTCAATATAAATTGGCTTGTTAACTTTTAACTTGTAAAATGTTGTCAACAAACAAACAAAAAATAATAATAAAAAAATTGCTTTCCTAATCTAGGCCTACATTTCTTTTGAGTTAACTTTCAAAAACACAAGTTTAGACAATGTCTGAGGCTTCAGACTCATGCGGTGGTTTCTCGAGAGCAGGCCTGCAGCGGAGAAAACCCTCTCTGCGCTCGCGGACCCGCTTGGGATACTGAACACAATGCGAGCCACTTTAGACAGGCGGGGGAAAGATGTCGAGTTTTCTTTCCAAAATCGAATGATATCTGCGTCCGGGTTCTGTCTCGGGGATGAGAGGTAATTTTCAGACTTCACCTTTGGCATCTCCGTTAATGCGTTTGCTGCTCGTTGAAGTATGACCCCGAAAGAGGCGAGCTCTTTTTGGTTCAGGCTCGGGGTTCAGGTTAGCGGCGTGTTGTGTGTCGGTCTCAGGGTGTCTCACTGGGACCGTACATTTCCTCCACTTCTTTTATGAGGAGGTCGGATTCTCCCGAGTTTGTTGCATACAGACTCATCTCGGATTATCCATTCTGTCTTGAAATGGGGATCTAACACTGATGCTAAAATGAGATGTTTATCAGTATAATATATTCCATAGCGAGTTGACACATTGTTTGCCAATGTTTCTGCAAAAGCAGCGATGCCCATTGGAAGTGCAGAGTGAGTGTCATCGGTGAGCAGGGATTTTATTTCTGTGACAGCAGGGAGGATCATCCCCAGGTTCCCCAGCTCCTTCTGCATTTTTTCTGTGAGGTCTGCCAGAGGTGTCAGCACACTGGCAAGGTGCGTCAGCTGGCGTACTTGATTCAAGGTGATGTTAGCCACATTAGACTTGAGTTTGTTTTGCCATAACGGGTCTCTTTTGGAACAAGCGGACTGACCGACTGAATCATTCGAAGCTGGCTGCTCCATCGGGTGGCACAGGCATTTGTAGGGCGGACCCCTAATTGGTCCGTTTCCTCTGTGTTCAGGGTGCTCTTGCGTACACTTTCACCAGCTTGCCGACTTTCACTAACAGCCTATTAATGTTGTCGTGCTCGTTATAAGTATTTCTTTAAACAGCTTTAAGGATTTCAAAAGCACAGAAGTTTTGAGTTAGACTCATCACTCCAAGGGGGAGAGAACCGGCTGCTCCTGCGGAGACTGCTGGGCTCGTCCGGGATTTGAACCCAGGACCTCTCACACCCAAAGCGAGAATCATACCCCTAGAACAACGAGCCTGGCTGACGGAGAGATGGGCTACTTGCGTACACTTGTACAGTCACCGAACGCCGGCCTCTAACAGAATGGGCGGGCACTAGTTTTAATAGAAAGCGTTTGTCGTTAGGAAGCCACACTCCCTGGCAGGCAACGATTTAGAGGAAAGATCTGCTTGTCATCTGGCTGAATCTTGGCTCTGTTGTAGTACAGGTCAACTCAAGGAGCAGTAAGGATTTTAAAACCACGACAGTTTTGAGTTTGGCTCAGTGCTGCAAAACGACGGAGCCAGCTGACTGCTTGTTCCGAAACTGCTGGGCTCGTCCGGGATTTGAACCCGGGACCTCTCGCACCCAAAGCGAGAATCATACCCCTAGACCAACGAGCCTCGTCAAAAGCAAGCACTTTCGGGAGGGTGCCACAAATTCAGTGAAGTTCATCTCAAAGACGGAACCCGACCTGGCGTCGAGATACCAAAGTGTAGTTGTTTGAGCAGGAGAAACCACTTTAAGTCATTTTACAGATCAAAGGCAAAACTTGGCAGAAAAAGGCCCAGTGGCTTAATGGATAAGGCGTCAGCCTCCGGAGCTGGAGATTGTGGGTTCAAGTCCCACCTGGGTTGTCTCCGTTTAAGGTGGCCGTTCGACAAATTCAAGGATGGTTTGTTCAAAGCAAGCCTTTAGCCATGATGACCGCAAGATCTGAATTAGCATAGAACCAACAAACTTCTGATAGCTGTGTTGGGTTTTTGTGTGCGTCACTCTGTTCTGTTCTGTCCTGTCCGTGCATCTGCCCTATCAGAGCAACAAGTATTTCTGTGCTCAGCGTTTCTGCCAAAGAGCCACGGTAATTCAATTAAGAGCAATATAAAATGGTTTGAATTCCACTACGGCAGATACAGGCCTGCAAACACTTCAATTTGGCCGATGCATGTGACGTCAAGTACTATGTGGCTTGCAGTAAATGGCCAGATATGAAGTGGCTGATAGAGAAAAGCAGCAACAGCAAACAGAGTCAGAGAACCCTTGAACTCATACTAAAGGTGAGAGGGCTCGTCCGGGATTTGAACCCGGGACCTCTCGCACCCTAAGCGAGAATCATACCCCTAGACCAACGAGCCTGACGGATCAGGTTTTGGACTACGTGCGTACACTTGTACAGTCACCGAACCCTGGCTTCTAACAGAATGAGCAGGCACTAGTTTTGATAGTAAGCGTTTGTCGTTAGGGAGCCGTACTCCCTGGCATGTAGCGATTCTGAGTACATTCTGCCAAGGAACTAAACACTTGCCATCTGGCTGAATTACAGTTACAATCTTTTTTTTTAAATATATATCTTTCTTTTTTTATTGTGTACATATACATCGTCTGTTTGTATATGTTTAATTGTATTTTTTTCCAGAGTTGTTTACAAGTTCTAGTTCTATTATATTTGTAATGTTTTACCCTTTTCTCTAGTTTTAGGCCTAATAACATCTGACAAAGGCACTACCGATGAAAACTAACCTTGGGACTAAATTGGGTACACCTACATTCATGAATGTTGATTAATGTACACTGTCCCTTTTCTAAATAAAAAATTCTAGGCTGAGTTATAGTACAGATGAACACAAGCACCAGCAAGTATTTCAAGAACACAACAGTTTTGAGTTCGGCTCAGTGCTGCAAAGAAATGAGCCAAAGGTTGCTTGTTCTGAAACTGCTGGACTCGTCTGGGATTTGAATCCGGGACCTCTCGCACCCGAAGCGAGAATCATACCCCTAGACCAACGAGCCTGATTAATGAAGGATTGGGCTACTTGCATACACTTGTACAGTAACTTAAATTCTGGCCTTTAACAGAATGGGCAGGCTCTAGTTTCAATACAAAACGTTTGCCGTTAGGGAGCCGTACTCCCTGGCAGGCAATGATTCTAAGGATGTTCTGTGAAGGAAATAAACACTCGTCACCTGGCTGACCTTTGGCTAAATTGAAGTACAGATGAAGACAAACAGCTTTAAGGATTTCAAAAGCACAGAAGTTTTGAGTTAGACTCAGCACTCCAAAGGGGGAGAGAACCAGCTGCTCCTGCGGAGACTGCTGGGCTCGTCCGGGATTTGAACCCGGAACCTCTCACACCCAAAGCGAGAATCATACCCCTAGACCAACGAGCCTGGCTGAGGGAGAGATGGGCTACTTGCGTACACTTGTACAGTCACCGAACGCCGGCCTCTAACAGAATGGGCGGGCACTAGTTTTAATAGAAAGCGTTTGTCGTTAGGAAGCCACACTCCCTGGCAGGCAACGATTTAGAGGAAAGATCTGCTTGTCATCTGGCTGAATCTTGGCTCTGTTGTAGTACAGGTCAACTCAAGGAGCAGTAAGGATTTTAAAACCACGACAGTTTTGAGTTTGGCTCAGTGCTGCAAAACGACAGAGCCAGCTGACTGCTTGTTCCGAAACTGCTGGGCTCGTCCGGGATTTGAACCCGGGACCTCTCGCACCCAAAGCGAGAATCATACCCCTAGACCAACGAGCCTCGTCGAAAGCAAGCCTTTCGGGAGGGTGCCACAAATTCAGTGAAGTTCATCTCAAAGACGGAACCCGACCTGGCGTCGAGATACCAAAGTGTAGTTGTTTGAGCAGGAGAAACCACTTTAAGTCATTTTACAGATCAAAGGCAAAACTTGGCAGACAAAGGCCCAGTGGCCTAATGGATAAGGCGTCAGCCTCCGGAGCTGGAGATTGTGGGTTCAAGTCCCACCTGGGTCGTCTCCGTGTAAGGTGGCCGTTCGAACAAATTCAAGCATGGTTTGTTCAAAGCAAGCCTTTAGCCATGATGACCGCAAGATCTGAATTAGCATAGAACCAACAAACTTCTGATAGCTGTGTTGGGTTTTTGTGTGCGTCACTCTGTTCTGTTCTGTCCTGTCCGTGCATCTGCCCTATCAGAGCAACAAGTATTTCTGTGCTCAGCGTTTCTGCCAAAGAGCCACGGTAATTCAATTAAGAGCAATATAAAATGGTTTGAATCCCACTACGGCAGCTACAGGCCTGCAAACACTTCAATTTGGCCGATGCATGTGACGTCAAGTACTATGTGGCTTGCAGTAAATGGCCAGATATGAAGTGGCTGATAGAGAAAAGCAGCAACAGCAAACAGAGTCAGAGAACCCTTGAACTCATACTAAAGGTGAGAGGGCTCGTCCGGGATTTGAACCCGGGACCTCTCGCACCCTAAGCGAGAATCATACCCCTAGACCAACGAGCCTGACGGATCAGGTTTCGGACTACGTGCGTACACTTGTACAGTCACCGAACCCTGGCTTCTAACAGAATGAGCAGGCACTAGTTTTGATAGTAAGCGTTTGTCGTTAGGGAGCCGTACTCCCTGGCATGTAGCGATTCTGAGTACATTCTGCCAAGGAACTAAACACTTGCCATCTGGCTGAATTACAGTTACAATCTTTTTTTTAAATATATATCTTTCTTTTTTTATTGTGTACATATACATCGTCTGTTTGTATATGTTTAATTGTATTTTTTTCCAGAGTTGTTTACAAGTTCTAGTTCTATTATATTTGTAATGTTTTACCCTTTTCTCTAGTTTTAGGCCTAATAACATCTGACAAAGGCACTACCGATGAAAACTAACCTTGGGACTAAATTGGGTACACCTACATTCATGAATGTTGATTAATGTACACTGTCCCTTTTCTAAATAAATAAATTCTAGGCTGAGTTATAGTACAGATGAACACAAGCACCAGCAAGGATTTCAAGAACACAACAGTTTTGAGTTCGGCTCAGTGCTGCAAAGAAATGGGCCAAAGGCTGCTTGTTCTGAAACTGCTGGGCTCGTCCGGGATTGGAACCCGGGACCTCTCGCACCCGAAGCGAGAATCATACCCCTAGACCAACGAGCCTGATTAATGAAGGATTGGGCTACTTGCATACACTTGTACAGTAACTTAAATTCTGGCCTTTAACAGAATGGGCAGGCTCTAGTTTCAATACAAAACGTTTGCCGTTCAGGGAGCCGTACTCCCTGGCAGGCAATGATTCTGAGGATGTTCTGTGAAGGAAATAAACACTTGTCACCTGGCTGACCTTTAGCTAAATTGAAGTACAGATGAAGACAAACAGCTTTAAGGATTTCAAAAGCACAGAAGTTTTGAGTTAGACTTAGCACTCCAAAGGGGGAGAGAACCGGCTGCTCCTGCGGAGACTGCTGGGCTCGTCCGGGATTTGAACCCGGGACCTCTCACACCAAAAGCAAGAATCATACCCCTAGACCAACGAGCCTGGCTGACGGAGAGATGGGCTACTTGCGTACACTTGTACAGTCACCGAACGCCGGCCTCTAACAGAATGGGCGGGCACTAGTTTTAATAGAAAGCGTTTGTCGTTAGGAAGCCACACTCCCTGGCAGGCAACGATTTAGAGGAAAGATCTGCTTGTCATCTGGCTGAATCTTGGCTCTGTTGTAGTACAGGTCAACTCAAGGAGCAGTCAGGATTTTAAAACCACGACAGTTTTGAGTTTGGCTCAGTGCTGCAAAACGACGGAGCCAGCTGACTGCTTGTCTCCGAAACTGCTGGGCTCGTCCGGGATTTGAACCCGAGACCGCTCGCACCCAAACGAGAATCATACCCCTAGACCAACGAGCCTCATCGAAAGCAAGCCTTTCGGGAGGGTGCCACAAATTCAGTGAAGTTCATCTCAAAGACGGAACCCGACCTGGCGTCGAGATACCAAAGTGTAGTTGTTTGAGCAGAAGAAACCACTTTAAGTCATTTTACAGATCAAAGGCAAAACTTGGCAGAAGAAGGCCCAGTGGCCTAATGGATAAGGCGTCAGCCTCCGGAGCTGGAGATTGTGGGTTCAAGTCCCACCTGGGTTGTCTCCGTTTAAGGTGGCCGTTCGACAAATTCAAGGATGGTTTGTTCAAAGCAAGCCTTTAGCCATGATGACTGCAAGATCTGAATTAGCATAGAACCAACAAACTTCTGATAGCTGTGTTGGGTTTTTGTGTGCGTCACTCTGTTCTGTTCTGTCCTGTCCGTGCATCTGCCCTATCAGAGCAACAAGTATTTCTGTGCTCAGCGTTTCTGCCAAAGAGCCACGGTAATTCAATTAAGAGCAATATAAAATGGTTTGAATCCCACTACGGCAGCTACAGGCCTGCAAACACTTCAATTTGGCCGATGCATGTGACGTCAAGTACTATGTGGCTTGCAGTAAATGGCCAGATATGAAGTGGCTGATAGAGAAAAGCAGCAACAGCAAACAGAGTCAGAGAACCCTTGAACTCATACTAAAGGTGAGAGGGCTCGTCCGGGATTTGAACCCGGGACCTCTCGCACCCTAAGCGAGAATCATACCCCTAGACCAACGAGCCTGACGGATCAGGTCTTGGACTGACGTGCGTACACTTGTACAGTCACCGAACCCTGGCTTCTAACAGAATGAGCAGGCACTAGTTTTGATAGTAAGCGTTTGTCGTTAGGAGCCGTACTCCCTGGCATGTAGCGATTTCTGAGTACATTCTGCCAAGGAACTAAACACTTGCCATCTGGCTGAATTACAGTTACAATCTTTTTTTTTAAATATATATCTTTCTTTTTTTATTGTGTACATATACATCGTCTGTTTGTATATGTTTAATTGTATTTTTTTCCAGAGTTGTTTACAAGTTCTAGTTCTATTATATTTGTAATGTTTTACCCTTTTCTCTAGTTTTAGGCCTAATAACATCTGACAAAGGCACTACCGATGAAAACTAACCTTGGGACTAAATTGGGTACACCTACATTCATGAATGTTGATTAATGTACACTGTCCCTTTTCTAAATAAATAAATTCTAGGCTGAGTTATAGTACAGATGAACACAAGCACCAGCAAGGATTTCAAGAACACAACAGTTTTGAGTTCGGCTCAGTGCTGCAAAGAAATGGGCCAAAGGCTGCTTGTTCTGAAACTGCTGGGCTCGTCCCGGGATTTGAACCCGGACCTCTCCGCACCCGAAGCGAGAATCATACCCCTAGACCAACGAGCCTGATTAATGAAGGATTGGGCTACTTGCATACACTTGTACAGTAACTTAAATTCTGGCCTTTAACAGAATGGGCAGGCTCTAGTTTCAATACAAAACGTTTGCCGTTAGGGAGCCGTACTCCCTGGCAGGCAAAGATTCTGAGGATGTTCTGTGAAGGAAATAAACACTTGTCACCTGGCTGACCTTTGGCTAAATTGAAGTACAGATGAAGACAAACAGCTTTAAGGATTTCAAAAGTACAAAAGTTTTGAGTTAGACTCAGCACTCCAAAGGGGAGAGAACCGACTGCTCCTGCGGAGACTGCTGGGCTCGTCCAGGATTTGAACCCGGGACCTCTCGCCCCCAAAGCGAGAATCATACACCTAGACCAACGAGCCTGGCTGACGGAGGGATGGGCTACTTGCGGTAACTTGTACAGTCACCGAACGCCGGCCTCTAACAGAATGGGCGGGCACTAGTTTTAATAGAAAGCGTTTGTCGTTCAGGAAGCCACACTCCCTGGCAGGCAACGATTTAGAGGAAAGATCTGCTTGTCATCTGGCTGAATCTTGACTCTGTTGTAGTACAGGTCAACTCAAGGAGCAGTAAGGATTTTAAAACCACGACAGTTTTGAGTTTGGCTCAGTGCTGCAAAACCACGGAGCCAGCTGACTGCTTGTTCCGAAACTGATGGGCTCGTCCGGGATTTGAACCCGGGACCTCTCGCACCCAAAGCGAGAATCATACCCCTAGACCAACGAGCCTCGTCGAAAGCAAGACTTTCGGGAGGATGCCACAAATTCAGTGAAGTTCATCTCAAAGACGGAACCCGACCTGGCGTCGAGATACCAAAGTGTAGTTGTTTGAGCAGGAGAAACCACTTTAAGTCATTTTACAGATCAAAGGCAAAACTTGGCAGAAAAAGGCCCAGTGGCTTAATGGATAAGGCGTCAGCCTCCGGAGCTGGAGATTGTGGGTTCAAGTCCCACCTGGGTCGTCTCCGTTTAAGGTGGCCGTTTGACAAATTCAAGGATGGTTTGTTCAAGGCAAGCATTTAGTCATGATGACCGCAAGATCTGAATTAGCATAGAACCAACAAACTTCTGATAGCTGTGTTGGGTTTTTGTGTGCGTCACTCTGTTCTGTTCTGTCCTGTCCGTGCATCTGCCCTATCAGAGCAACAAGTATTTCTGTGCTCAGCGTTTCTGCCAAAGAGCCACGGTAATTCAATTAAGAGCAATATAAAATGGTTTGAATCCCACTACGGCAGCTACAGGCCTGCAAACACTTCAATTTGGCCGATGCATGTGACGTCAAGTACTATGTGGCTTGCAGTAAATGGCCAGATATGAAGTGGCTGATAGAGAAAAGCAGCAACAGCAAACAGAGTCAGAGAACCCTTGAACTCATACTAAAGGTGAGAGGGCTCGTCCGGGA